>JASAOB010002758.1:0-54285 GCA_030849825.1 Herpetomonas tarakana
CATTGGCGTGTTGAAGTACACCTGTGGAGGCAGTGGCACCGTTTTTGGCGATGACAAAGTGACAGGGACAGACGCCGCGCGTTTCGGGACCGCGTCGCTTGGGGTGGTCTTGGGCCCAGCCGCGGCCGTCTCCATTGTAGCAGGAGGACGGCGGTAGCGCTGCGCCGTGCCACTCGCACCAGCCATGGACGAAGCAGCAGCAGCGTCCACATAGACGCGCTCACCGCGGTTGCTCACACCAACATAGCGCACACCCACGGCGCGGGGACACGACGGTGCGCTTGTCTCCGACCAGTACCGCCGCGAAAGCAGTTCCTCATCCTGCATCGTCCACAGCTGTGGGCTGCGGTTGTGCGTGTTCTCCATGAGAATGCTCGCCACCGCATCGCGCAGAAGGGCAAGCACGCTGAGGGAGATGGCAGTGCCGCCGCTCGACCCGCCGCCGCCGCCGCTCGCAAGGACGGCGAGGGAGAACATGTCGACATTCCACGAGAACGCCAGCCGAAGGACGCTCTCCACGACGACCGGGCCCAGTGCGGCGGGGCCATCACACAGCGGCTGCTGCTTCGCCTCTTCTGGGCCCGCCCCCTCCGCCGCCGCTGCGGTTGGCGACGTCGGATCCCACAAGACAAGGATGTTTGCACCCCAAAACCGGGTGGTGAACAGGACGCGCAGGTGGGGTTCACCAGGCAGAGGCACGAACACGTCGTCGTGCCGGCTCTTGCCGCCGAGCAGCAGCTCTGGTGACGAGATGCCCTGCACCAGCTCCGTGGCGGCCTTGGTGCTGCCCACGAGGAACAGCATCGCATGCTTGGCGTGCGCCAGGCGCATCAAGTGCTCCTCGGCTGCCGCGGCCACGACAGGCGAGCTGCGGTTTCCGCACGAGATCATGCAGTCCCGCAGCCATGAAGTCGGAGACAGGTCTAGAACAATCGCCCGTGAGGCAACGTCGCTCGCCTTGTGGCCCTGGAGCAGCTTGGGAGAGGGGTTTGGATTGGCAAGCACCACGGTGCGCACCGGCGCCGGGCTCGTTGCGGGGGCGACGGCTCCCACGGGTAGCTCGGCTCTGTTGCAGGGGTAGCGCGCGGCGAAACGGCTCACGTCAACCTCGGCCTTGTACTGCAGCTCGCCTGCGCCGATGCTAGAGCGGCGCCCGCTCTCCCCCATGTCTACCCAGCTGTCGGTAAGGTCCGGCGAGCTACCGCCGTCACCTCCCCCCGTGCGAGGAGAGCCGAGCCTCCTCCCCTGGCTGGGGCTGCCAGTACGGTTGTTGTTGCTGCTAATGGCCTCTTCGACTTCCGCGCTCTTGGCAGCAAGAGCGGCGAGGGCATCCGGCGCGGACGTGCCCAGCAAGGCAAAGAAACTATGCTGGAGCTCTGACTCCAACGCCCGCTCCTGCGCCGTGCACTCCGCCAGGAGTGCCTCCATGGCCTGCTGGTGCTGGAGAACGAGGTGCTCCGTCACGGAGGAGTTCACAATCATATCCGTGCTCACGTCACTGTCGACGTTGAGGAGAGACGCCAACTGCATCTCTTGTGTTGCCTGCAGTTGCTCTACTTTCTGCCTGTGTTCGTCAACGGCATCAGTGTACTGCTCACCGAACTGCACAAAGAGTCGCGAGACGGCGCGCATGAGTTCCCTGTTGTGACTAACCAGCGACAGCAGCCACAAGTTGCTGGAGCGTTCCATCACCTGTGTCTGATCGTCGCGGGAGAACGGTAGCACCGCCGAGGACGATGCGAGGTGCTGCTGCGCAAGACTCACGTCGCGGGCATCAAGTTGGCTGCACAGCTCTCGGCAATAAAACGACTGCAAGACAGAAGGTTCCTCGAGGGCTATGGAAGGCTGGCGACAGTCATCATGCGGAACTGCGAACTTCTCCCATGAATCCACCAAGGACTGCATCGGAGTCCGATGGGGACATGCCATGGCAACGAGGACCCTCTGCAAGCAAAACAGGAGGAGAGAGAGGAGGAGGAGGAGGACGAGTGATCACAAGAAACGAGAGGCTACCCCCCACGCGGCGCTTCTGCCCAACTATCCATGTGAAGGGAGAGGAGACGGAGGGAAAGGTAGGTGGCGCACTCGCGTTGGGTTTCCTTCGATTCTTGTCACTACTGTGCTGGACACCCACCGCGAAGTTAGCATTGGGGAGGGGAGGAGGGGAGGAGGGGAGGAGGGAAGTGGTTCTGTATGAGTCACCCGAGTAAAACGAATAGAGTAAAACCAAGAAGACAGAAGCTGGCGAGCTAAAGCATTTCATTCACACAGAAGGGCTGGGCAGGACACATGCACAGCAGACGATCAAGCGGGTGGATGTTGGAGCCGGGGGCGGAGGGGAGGGGGGGGGACAGACGGCGAACTCGGTGGACAAGTAGGGGGGAGGGGGAGGAGAGCCATCCACCTATGGATAAAGCAAATGTGAATGTCGCAAACAGTCTCGCGGAAGGCGGGGAAGGCATCGAGGAAAGGGTGGAGGAGAAACGAAAAAAGGAACTCAGACAACGGGGTAATAAGAGCGTCAAATGAGCATGCGCGGCCCACGGGCACCAGGCGGCTTACTCTGCTGGGGGCGACGGGTCTCGTCCTCCTCTCCATAACTCACCTCGGCGAAGAGCTCCTCTACGGCGCCAGGCAGCTCTGCGGCGCTCCCCGTCTCGGCGCGGTGCTCGACATCCACCTTGTTGGCGAACAGCTGGCTGAGGAAGGAGGCCTTGCACGAGGCGTACGGCATCTTGACCTTGGGTGGGCAGGCGCCTGGGCAAACATACACCATCACGGGGACGTGCGGCTTGCCAGCGCCGGCGCAGAAGTGAGTGAGCACGTACCGCGGCTCATCTGCTGGCAGCATCGCCTTGGCTGCCGCCAACTGCTCGTTCTTCTCCGTAGTCGAGGGCACCATCTGCTGCTGGTCCAGGACGATCTGATTGTCCTCGATCTTGAAGGTGAGGATCATGCCACCTGCCTTGGCCAGCGCGGCCGTGAAGGCGGGCAGTAGCTTCATCGCCTCGTTGGAGAGCGGCGCCTGGACGCCGGGCATGGCCGTCGGCTGCGGCGCCACCGGCATCTTGGCAATCTCCTCCCGCGCGCGCTCGCTCTCTGTCATGAGTGCCGCGCGTCCCGCCTCGCTCTCCTTCCGCTGCAACAGCGCCGGCTGGATCTCGTCAATCGCCGACGCCTGTGCGGACTGCACGTGGGTGCGACGGGTCGTGTTGCTCCTGTTGACCAGATCACGAAGATGCGCCACGCCGGAGGAGTAGAGCATTCTCTCCTTGGCCTTGGCGCTATCGCTTGTGTAGACGATGATCGTGACGGGGTCCGTGGCACCACCGTAGACAATCGCGTAGGCTGTCTGGAGCCCTGCCGCTGTGAGGGCGGAGCGCACCTTCTCGAGATCGGCGGCAACGTCACCCGTTGCGCGGATGGCATCGCCAAGCTGCTTCATCGTCTCCTCCTCTATGACGACAAGCACAGCGGCAATCTCCGTCTCGCGGCTCGCTTTTTGGATGGACACGACAACCTTCTCGTCCACCTTGAAGTTCACCTGAAGCATGTCTCCGCTGCTGTGCAAAAGACGTTTATCTTAATGAAGAGAGGGAGAAGGAGTGGAGTGGTCCGTAGGGAATGGGCAGTTCTGAAAGAGAGAGGGAGCGGGGAAACGCACGAAATAGAGGAGGAGGGGAGAGACTGAGGTGTGCAAAACGTCGTGCCCTTTTGCTTTTAGTGTTGGTGTCGACTTACCTGTAGTTGCTATTTCTGGTGAAAGCGCAAAACTGAGGAAAAGGAGGAGGAGGAAGGATGAGTGCATTGCGTGAACGTGAGAAGTAGTTGCCATGCACGGCAGGAAGAGCTGCCCTCCTCTCATTTCTCTCGCCCAGCGAGCAAGTAGGCGAGGTACACACACACACACACACACACACACACAGCGGACTCTTATGAGCATGATATCTGCTGTTTCATTCGCGTCACGCGAGCAGGCCCTCGCGGCGAGCAGCATCCACGAGCTGCTGGCGCACGGCAACGATGCAGAGGCTGAAGGGATGCGTTGGGCCGTACTTCTGCACGCATGCGTCGACCATTCGCTCCAGCACACGGCGTAGGGCGTCGAAGGCGGCACGACCGGAAAGGTGCGTGAAGCTGGGGCTCTCCACCCAGCACTTTACGCTGCTGAAGTCCACGTTGACCAGGTCAAAGGCCGGTACGGCAAACCACCCCTCCTTGTCTATCGCCTTGAGGGCTTTCACGACACCCACCGCGGCCTCCTGCACCTTGGTCCTCTCCTTCCCGGTGCTGCGGAAACAGCGAGCCAGGTCAAACACGTCGGCAGGAAAACACAAGTTCGTCGCTTGGTCCCCGTCGATATCTTGCTCGCGAAGGAAGGCCCGGTAGTGCCTGTCGAGGGACTCGGTCCACCGCCACTTGAGTGCCAAGAGCTCGTGGCACCGTTCCGCTGCGAGTTGCCTCTGAGCTGCGTCGCTCTTCCTGGTGCTCGTCGTCGTCGGCGCGGATGCCGTTTCCATCGACGCGAGGAGCAAGCTGTGAATGAGGAGCCGCATCTCTGCGTCCGCGCGGCGGAGACCGAGGCGACCAAAGTGTCCACACCACGCCCGTGCCTTCAGCTCCGAGAAGGTCGTGGACTCCAAGTCTAGCGCGGTGGGCCCCTTATGAAGCGCACCAAGGCACAGCTTTGCCACGGTCACCGTGATGGGCACATTGGGCCGCTCCGCCTCTGTCAGGAGAGCGTGGCAGCGGTCTGCTCTCTCCACATCGCGCAACGCCGCTAGAACAATGGCGGTGGTGCCCTCCCCGAGAGCATCGCGCGCGTGTTCCAGCGGTGACGCACTGCTCTCGTCCGCCGCCTTCTCCTGCCGCCTACTGGCCTGCACCTCGGAGGCGCCAAGGACCTGCACCGGCCAGGCCTCTTCCTTGAAGATGTCGGGGAGGCTTCGGACAATCGGCGCCACGTAGCCACGTGCGGGGGCCACCCCGCCAGCAAAGCGCGCGTCGTCGAGTAAAATGCGAGTCACCGTGCCTTCAAAGGCGTCCAGGTAGGCCTCCACCCGGCTTTGCGTCGCCTCGAGCTGCCTCAGAAGCGCTGGCCTCCTCCCCACCGCGTCACCGCTCTCCTCCAGAGTGGCGAGCTGGGCCATGTTGTCCTCGAGCTCCAGTTTGACACCGCCAAGGACGCAGTAAAGCTGCAGGAAGCCATGGCGGCGCTTCCCGGACATTTCTCCTACACCAGACGGCGGCGGCGGTGGCGGCGGGACGCCAGAGGCGGAGGAGGGGGAAGGGGAGGGGGAGGACGGCGCGACAGAAAGGAGGAACAGTCCATCCGTGTCGAGACGCACTATGCGGCACACAATAGCGAGGGCCTGGCGAAGCGCGAGCAGCAAGGCGTTAGCCTTCTGGCTGGCGCCGCCGTCGGCCGTGCCACTCGTGTGGTGCTCAGGAGATAGCAGCGCGGCTGCTGGGCTGGCGTGGCTGGAGAGGAGGGAGGTGAGCAGCTTGGAGGGACGGTGTGGCTGATCGCCAAACTCGAAGAAGGACAGAATCCCCCTCACACTGTCGCGCGAGATCCCATCTCTTTCCTGTTTTTTGGTACCTCCTTCCTCTTCCTCTCCCGCCGGCTCCCTGCCTCGCTTGCGTCCCTTGTTCGCTCTCTGGACTGTGGCGACCGCGACATTGTCGCCCGTAGCCGGTGCGTCTGCTGTCACGAGGAGTTCAGACCGCGAAGGCACCGCGTCGGCCGGGACCTCGAAGCGGATCAGGGGGAGCTGGAGGCATGCCTCGCCGTCTTCGGTGGCGAGAGACGGATGAGCGGGTGCCTCACGGAAGATGGGTTGCATTCTAGCCAAGCGTTTGACCCTCTCCTCCCTTTCTTCCTTTCTCTCTTTCTATTTCTCTACTTCTCTATCTATACGACAAGACACAAAGCCGATTGAGAAAAGGGAGAAGAGCTAAGAGGTCTCAATAGCAGTAGTAATATCAACAACAACAACGGAAAAGGTGAGGGCTACGGCAGCCGCAAAGCAGATGGAATTGTTGACAACAGCGAATGTAGGAAGTGGGAAGGTGTAGTCCGCACGCCAGCGTGAGCGTTGCGCAAAACGGCTTCCCGGCGCAGAAGGGGAGGGTGTCGCCACCCCAATCCTCGCGAGCTTTCCTCGTGGTGGTGCGAGGATACATAGGGGGGGGAGGAGATGAATGAAACCACCGCACCTCCCCCACGAGAAGGTGCACAATGGAGCGACCGTTCTCTTCTTGCCGTCTCCCTCTTCCCATCTCGCCCCTTTGCTGTTGTTGTTGTGGTTGTTGTCTGTGCTGTGGGTGACGCCACAGAGAGTGAATGGGAGCAGGTAACCCAGGAAAGGCATCCTTCACAGGAAACCACTATCGAGCCCCGGCTAGAAAGCCAACAGAGAGGGAGCCTCCAGGCGGGGACACGTCACACGCACACGCTCTCTCCTCCCTCCCCCGTCACCTCTTTTTCTTCATGGCTTTATTTGGCGACAGTCCTCTCGTCGGCACCACTCGCCCTGTTTCTTCGGCTCCGCGCAGAGCGGACAGTAGTACCAATCCTCCAACTTCAGGTAGCGCTCTTTGAAGTGGATCCCGTAGGTCTTGCGGCGAAGCTGCATCGGATTCTTCTTCCGCTTCGGCGTCCCGCCCTTGTTGCCGAGCAGCGCCGTGGTGGGCTGGCCAACAAGGGCGGTGAAGTAAACGCCGATTGTGCGGCGAAGCATGCGTTTTGCGCTGTCCTTCTTTCTCTTTCTCGTCCTGCGACTAAAGAGGCGAGAGAGGGGAGAGGGTAGGAGAGGATGGAGAGGATGGAGAAGATGGAGAAGTTGCACTTGCAAGGGCAAGCCCCCCTCCCCCCACAGCCTCACACAGAGAGGGTAGCCCCGCACGATATGAGAATCAGCTCCGGGAGTGGACGGAGCAGTTCATTCAGATCCAACAAGCTAGCAAGGCTTGCCCTCTGCATGACATGTTCTTCCTCCTCACTCTCGCACGCTCTCCCTTCCGCTGCACCACCACCGGGAACAACGCCCCGTCTCATCTCCTTCTCTTCCTTCTTTTACCTGACTTACCAAAAGAGTTACGACAGTACGACGCCAACATGGGAATGAAATCGGGACGAGGAGCGCGGGGGGAGGGGGGGGGGAAGGAGGGAGCAAGAAATGAGCAGAAGACTCTTTCGATGAAGCGATCCGGCGGGGAGCCGCAACGCAGAATGGGCTGTGGTGTCCTCCGTTGGCGCCACTAGTCCTTCTTCTTACTCGCCGTGTCCTTCGCGTCGGGCTCGGGGACCTTGCTCGCCAGGCGGCCGCGGTGGTTGAAGTGCGTGAAGCCGATGCCCGTGTACATGCTGCGGTCGTAACGATCGAACTTGGTGGTCTCCGCCAAGCGCGCCGGTTGCAGCTTCGCACGGCCGACAGCACCAAAAACGGCGACCACGACACCGACAAGGACCTCTACGACAATGACAAGAACCACCGCGGAGGTGGGCATGCTGACGCCGGCCAGAGAGAGCGCTGGGACGTAGCTCTGGCCGTGATGCCACGCCTGCAGGCTATCCTTGGCGGACAGCGCAATGTAGAGCGCGTGGGCGAGCACAATGCACCCCGCATAGAAGACAAGAGCCTTCATAGTGTCTTCCTCGATATGTTATGCTCGTGTGTGAGAGAGAGAGGGAAGAGAGACAGGAGGGAGAAGAGAAGAGACTCGGCAGTGCGTGAACTGTAGGGTGTCGCAGCCAAACGGGGGGAAACCACGCCAAGTGCAGACTTCTCTTGTCCGCGTTGCCGTCAACAGGTGGTACTAACTTCTTGTACAAAATGAAGCCAGAGGTAAAGAACAACAAGGAAAGAGATAGGAGAGAGAGAAGAGGAAGGGAGTTTGAGACGGAGACAACACGGAAGTCCGCCTCTTGAGAAGCGCCGTGATCCTCCCCGGCTTGCCGCGTTCTGCTGGCGTCATCGCTGTCCCGCGTACACATCCTTGGATGGTAACAGTCGATAGAGAGAGTACAGCAACAAGAAGAGAAGGAGGGAGAGGAGCAATGCAAGTATACTGGAAGAGTCAGCCAACAAACAAGCAAAAGGTAGCGAAGGAGAGGCAATCATGTTGGCAGGACATGTACACGACCACCACGGTTAGCAGTGAGAGGCTTCCTCACTTGCTGGAGATGTCGAGCTCCTGAAGGCGCTTGAGGATAACAGGGCGGGACACTTCCTGGATCTCGCCACCAATGACCATCTCGTCGATGATCATGTAGACCTTGTGGAAGTTGAACACCAGGTCGAGCTCGCACACATCCTTGAAGAACATGTCAAGCACCTCGACGAGCAAATGAATGAACTCCAGGTAAGCGAGGTCATTGTCGTCTTCGCTGATGCCGAAAATGAAGAAGAGCCCTGCGTAGCGGCGGTAGACCAGCTTCATGTCGCGATAGTTGACAAAGTTGGTGAGGTTCTTGTCGCGGGAGTTGACAAGCGCGTGGACCTCGCGACGCACCTCCTCTCGGCCGTCCTCCTCGAGTGCAACGTAGAACTTGGCGAGCCGGGTCTTACCTGCCCGGTTTTGCAGCAGGATGAAGTTGATCATGGCGGGGAGAGACCAAAGACTGGCCCACGCTTCTTCTCTGGTTTGCTACGAAAGGAAAGAAGGGATGATATAAGTCATGTGGCGTGGAGAGAGCGAAGTCGATAGTGAGAGCAAATGTCACACACATCTCCATCCATAGTGCGGGTGGAGAGGGGCAATCCCCCATCACTGCAAACAGTCACCACGGTCACACGCACGCCGCCCGCCTCAGCCAACGGTGAGCAACAAGGAAAATGAAGGAGGTGTGCGGTGGTGGTGAAGGGGGCGTGCCAGCCCCCCTCCCTCTTTCTTCTCTTGGGAAGAGCCGATGCGTTGTCTGATGGTAGTGCGAGTTCTTAGACGGGAACACCGTGACAGGAGAGGGGTGGCAACATCTGCCACAAGAAGGGATGGGGGGAGGGGGGGGGGGGGGGGCGGCAATGGCGAAGGATGGAGGAAGAGGAACAAAGCAAAGATAGGAGTCGTCCCGCTCGCGTGTTCGTTTGTGTGTGTGTGTGTGTGAGGGGGGGAGAGCAGAACGAGCTCTTCCACCTTTGCTATTCAACACGAAAAGGACTAAAGAAGGCAAAACGGCAATGCTAAAGCCGACACCCTCTTTTACACCTTCCGCTACCTCCTTCCTTTTGCCGAGATCGTAGAAACACAAGCGAAATCGTGTTTCTTCCCCCCAGAGGGATTCTCGCGGATCTTGCGCTGCCCCTTGGAGAAGAAAACGTCCGCGATGGCAGCGCTCTTAATGGAAAAAGGGGACAAGGACAACAAGTAAAGAGAAGATAACAGAAGAGAGAGAGATAATGTGCTTAGCCATGCTGAGTTAACGGTGAGTTTATGTAGTCCTTTTGTTTGGGGAAGGGAGGAGGAGGGGAAGTGGAGGAACTCCTGGTACTGCTGCTGCTCTCTCTCTCTCTCTGCATAGCGCGACCAGTACTTCCTTGGAGTCCTCTTGTCCTATTCGTTGGGTGCGTTGCCGGCGGCCCCATCGTCCCTCATAATCCATCCCGTCCTACGGCTTGCAGCGGCCCATGTAGCGAGGAAACATGCACGCCTCCTTCACGCTATCGAGGTCGAGGAGCCACACAAGGAAGCGCTCCACGCCGAGACCGAAGCCGCCGTGCGGGGTGCTGCCGTAGCGACGCTGGTCGGTGTACCAGTAGTAGACGGAGGGGTCGAGGTTCTCGCGTCTGTAGCCCTGCAGCAGCTCGTCGTAGTCCCACATACGCATGGAGCCGCCGACAATCTCGCCAATGCCAGGGGCCAGAACGTCGACGGACTCGGTGAGGGTGGGGTTGGCGGGGTCGCGCATCATGTAGAAGGACTTCATCTCGACGGGGAAGTGGGTCATGAGGATGAACTCGCCAAACTTGGCCACCATGGCGCGCTCCGGCTGGTCGGTAATGTCTTCGCCAAAGACAAAGTCCTTGCCGGTCTCGGGGTTCAGAATGCCGTTCTCGTTGCAGAACTTGATGGCGTCCGCGTACGGCAGGCGGCGGAACGGCTTCTTGGGCATGAACTTGTAGTTGGCAGGGTCGCGCGGGTCGCCGTTGGGATCGATGAGCTGATTGGGGTTGAGGAAGGCGATGAGGTCGCCGCAGCGGTTAATCGCGGTTTGGAAGACGTGGCAGATCATGTCCTCCAGGTTGCTTAGCAGGTCCTCAAAGGTGCAGATGTCGTACTCCACCTCGAGGTGGGTGTACTCGCTGAGGTGACGCTTCGTCTTGGACTTCTCCGCGCGGTAGCTCGGCATGCAGCAGTACACGTTGCCGAGCGAGGCCGTCACCGTCTCGAGGTACAGCTGCGAGGACTGGGTCATGTAGGCCTTCTCGCCGTAGTAGAGGACGTCAAAGAGAGTGGAGCCACCCTCGCACTGCGTCTGCACCAGCGTCGGTGGGGTCACCTCGTAGTAGTTCTTGGACCAGAAGAACTCGCGGAACGCGCGCAGGACCTCGTGGCGCACCTTCAGCGTCGAGGCGCCGTACGTGCCGCGCAGGACAATGTGGCGCTGGTCGAGCAGCTTGTCGACGGAGCTCTCCGGGGTGATGATGGTCTCGATAGTGCCGTCCGACTTGCCAATGATGCTGTACTCCTCGACGTGGAGCTCGATGCCGGGCTGGAGGTCGGCTTTGGCCTTTGGCTCGACGCGCAGGGTGCCGCGGATCGCCAGTGAGGTCTCGCGGTGGAACTCGTCGGTCTCGCCGTCGAACACGCACTGCACGTAGCCGGTCGCGTCGCGCAGCACGACGAACGACATGCGGGACTGGTGGCGCACACGATGAGCCCAGCCGCGGACGTACACCGTCGTTCCCTCCTTGAGAAGGGGAAGCTGTCCAATAGGCGTCGCAGGCAGGCCCAGCGCAATACCAGCAAAGTCCTCGCTGACGGGGCACTTCTTCACCTCCTTCTTCGCGGCGCCGTCCTCCGAGGCGGCAGGGGGAGCAGCCGCCTTCTTCTCCGCTGCCTCTACCACGACATCCTTCACCATGTTCGGCACCGTGGCGTCGAGGGCGGCCTTGATGTGGGCGACGTCGGCCCAGCGCAGGCCCTCCACGCGCCGCATCTTGCCCAGCAACATGTTCGGGTTCTTGTCCCAGGAGGCTTTGAGGTCCTTGGGGTTCTCTGTCTTGAGCGCCTCCGTGACCATGGCACGCGCGTCCGCCTCGGACACAGTGACGCCGACGCCACACTCCTTCTCCAGGTCGGCGGTGTTGACGTCCTCCTCGGCGTTCTTGATGGCGTTGACGAAGCGGATCGCCGCATCAGCCTTCTGCGTGCTGTCGAGCTTGCCGTTGGTCACGTAGACAGCGACCACGTCGCGGTGCTTCGGCGACTTGACCTTGGTCCAGACGCTGAAGAGCATGACCTTGTGCTCGCGCGGGGACTCGGCGGCGATCTTGTACTTCGCAAAGAACGCGAGGACGTCCTCGACGCGCTCGGGCTTGGTGGAGAGGTCCTTGGCGTTCTTGTCGTCGAGGCCGACAACCGCCTTGAGCTGCTCAGCAGCAGCCGCGGCGGCGGCTTTCGGATCAGCAGCCATGGAGGACGAGCACAAGGACGAGCAAGAGCGATGCGGGGTGGTGAAAGGTGTACAGGCTACGGGAAGCAGATGATTCCTGTGTGACTTGAGACGGATACTAGACGAGGGGAAGCGTGAGGGGGGAGTGAAAGCGTTGGAAAGTGGGTATTGTTGCGGTTCTCGTTGCTGCTGCTGTTGCGGACACAGGAGGACGGCTGGCACGCGGCGGCAAGGCAATGGAGCAGCAGCGGCAACAACAACAGCAGCAGCCCTCGCCCTCGTCCTCGCCACTGCGCGCGCACCTGCCAAAGAGGAAGAGAGGCCATAGCTTGACGAGTACGCTGACATGTGTGGCGAGGTTGCTGCTGCTGCTGCTGCTGCTGCTGCCGTCTCCACCACCGCGCCATTGTGGCTATGGGTGCTGCCGCGATGGTGGTGGCGGCGGTCGGCACGAGGGTCGCTCATGGTGGAGAAGACTGGCAAGGAGCTTACCGCCGCCCTCTCTATGCAACGGCCCACCACGCAGCTCCCCGCGCAACGGCAACAGCAGCGATAGCAACCGCTCACCCCACTCCAAGCGCCCCCTCCTACTACAGACACTGGCCTCCTTCCTCCTCGTCGTGCATCCGCCGATGTCGACGCAGCGGCGGCTGCGGCTGCTGAGGCACTGCCACTTTTCCCTCCCCCTGTGGCGGTTCTGCGCCACGGGACGGCGACAGCTGTGGGTCCTGTCACGACGAGTGGGGCCCGTCGCCAACACGCTCGTCGCCACATGCCTACGCGAGTGTCCTATTCGTTTCTCGTGATGGTTCGGTCTTTGTCCACCTCACCTGTTGTCCTTTCTAGCAGACAAAAAGGAGGAGACAGAATCACAAATGGAAGGCACGGAAAGCAAACCCACAAGGCGCAACACTGGTGGGGGGGGAGGGGATAAAGGAACCAGCATGGGTAGTATATGCCCCCGATGTCACGCAAAGCAAGAGAAGGGAGGGACGGAAAGAGGTTTGAGAGAGAGTTGCATCCCTTCCCCCGTGTGTGTGTGCGTGTGGTCACGCTGGCGGCCCTCATGCGCAGAGGACAGCAAATGTCCAGTTGCTACGCTCCGCCGTGTCCATTCATTGGTTGTTTCAGTCCAGCCCTTTGTCCTCCTCATCCCCCATGGTCTCCGCACGGGATGTGCTCTCTTGCTCCTCTTCTGATTCGTCAAAGGGACACGGAAACAGTGTCCATGACAGTGATAGTAATAGCATTAGAGTTCAACGGAAGGGAAGAATCAGTGTACATCATTCCATTGTTCGGCCCGCAAATGGCGCCTGCTATACATACACCCGCTTCAGGGCCATTCGCATCGTCGTCTTTGCGCATTCCCCCCGGCACCTCCCACAACGGCCCGGATATGGAGGAATCGGCGACTGACGTTCGCACTTGTCATGCTGGCCCCACCGCATTAAACGCGTCGAAGTTGAAGCGGAAGAAGTCCTCAGCGGCCTGCAGCTCCTCGCGATACGCCAGGGCTACGGCCTTCTCGTCCGCACGCTGCTGCTTGACAAGAATGCCCCTCATGGCGGTGGTCATATCGCGGAAGATCTTCCGCTCGTCGCGGATTATCGCATGTCTTTCGTCGCTGTAGCTCTCCATGAAAGGCAAGAGAGCAACGCTCGGTATATCCTCCAAGCGCGGGGTCGTGGGTGAGGGTGGCGGGGTTGGCTCGCGCGGCGGTAGTGGCTCGCCTCGTTCGAGAAAGTACTCGCGCCGCATTTCTTCGCGCAGCTCCCTCTCCTGCAGCCGTCGCTCGTGCTCCACCGCGTCCTTCATGAGCTCCCGATAGCTCTTCCTGTGCCCATTCTTGTCTGTCGCGCTGCTCAGCGAGTCGCCGGGGAGTAGGTACTTGGCTCGCATCTGCTCGCGGCGAGCCTCTTGGTCTGTCTTCTTCCGCTTTGGTGCGGCGTCGAGGAACTGGAAGCTCAGCAGGGCCGTGTTGTCCGCGTTGACCGCGAGGCGACGCTTCTCCTCGGCTGTGGCTACATTGGCCAGCGGCAGCGTGTCGCAGGGGTACACCTGGTGCTTGCGCAGGAGTGTGCTCAGCTGGCTCGTCTCTCCCACGTTGCCTTGCAGCGCCGCCACGGTAAGCAAGTGTCGCATGCTATCGTCGTGCAGCCCGACCACCAGACGCCGCTCACTCTCCTCTGTGAAGACAACCGTGCCGCGCGCGTCGCGTTCGCACTGTTCAAGGGCAACGCGTTCCTCATAACGCTGCTGGACCGCCGCGCCGGCACGCTTGGTTCGCCGGGTGGCGAGAGCAAGGCCACTGTTTGCGATGTTGCTGCGTGCCGCTCCCCACTCATCACATCTGTCGTCGTCGCTCCCCGTGCTCTCGATGCCATCCAGCACGCTGAAACCAGCCCGCTCCGTGTCACGCCGCTCTCCATGGCGACGCCGGTGCGCCAGCAAGTCCACGTACGTGGAGCGCAGCGACATGGGAAGAGACAGAGGCGGTGACGGGCCGACCACGCCGCCGCTCTGGCTTCCCGCTGCCAATACCAGGGCGAGACCGTCGCGGCGATCGTCGTTGCTCTTAGCGAGCGTTCGCTGCGTTTCGGCTCCGCTGACCAGTACGGTTGGGTGTGGGGCGGGTGGTTGGGCTCCCACCCGCTCCCACACATCCACCACCACATCAAAGCTCGATCCGTAGCCTTGTGATAGCAGTTGCTGGTGGTGGTGGTAGTCCAGTCCCGGTGAGATGAAGCTGTCCAGCGTGTCCTCCGAGTTCATCACACAGTCTATCACGATGCTGGGAGTATCGCGTCGCGACTGCGCAGAAGTCGCTGTCAGCGCCGCCCCTCTCTCCGTATCGGCGCTCGCTGACGGATAGGCGCGGTGTTTCGTGGGCTGCCTCGGTGCTCCCCCGGCTAAGCTCATTTGGTGGTAGAGGCGCTCCGCCTCGACCTGCCCAGGCAGGTCCGCAACGTCGGTCCCCCCGCTGTCCAGTTCGTCTGCGGGTGCTCGGCTCAGAAGAAGCCGTGCGGGGCGATGCTCTAGCGCGCCGTGGCGCCGCGCCAGTCGCCCGACGAACTCGTCAACAAGATCGCGGACACGATACAGGGACAAGCTGTCCTTGACCGGAATGACTAGCACGCCGCGGTCATGGCCCGGAGTACTTGTGAGCCATGGGGCGGAGTAGCGGAAGCAAAAACGTACGGTGGCGAACGACGACCGGGCGGCAGCGGGGAACCCGTGATGAAGGTGTGCAGGCAGGGCTGGTGGCTGGGCAATCCCCTCCTTTGCTTGGTCGTCGTGTTGTGTGGTGGTGCGTGCGGCTGCTTCCTTTGCTTTGGGGGCACGTACCCAGACCGTTACCTCTCGTTGAGAATCCAAAGTCTCCTCTTCCATTCTCCTTGTCTCGATCTGTGTATTGATTCGCTACTCGGCTCCTCAAGGGGAAGCAAACTGTGGGAGTCTTCTCTTGTAAGAGAGACACAAAGGGAAGGAAACAGAGAGAGGGATGAGCAGTACACAACAATAAGGAGCCCCGCCCATGTGCGGTGCCCGTTCGTCTCTGTATGTCTGCCATGTAGAGGGGGGGAGATGGGAGAGGAGAGAGGAGCAAGCCCCACGGCGAGACCGCAATCCCTCTTCTTCCTTGTATTGGGGGGGGGGAAAGGAGAAGGAAACCGCGCAGCACAGAACCTCCTTAGTCCTATCCTGTTGCCGTTGCCGTGGTTGTTGTCTTTGCTTGGGCGTAGGTGATATGGGGAGGGGGGGGGAATGGAAAGGGGAGGACAGAACACAAAGGACACAAGTGTGCTGATCACAGCGGGAAAGGAGTATAGAGAAGCCGCCGCAAAGCAGTCGCTCTTTGAAAGAGGAAGGGAAAGAGCGGAAGTAGGAAATGAGGAATAGGGGAGAGGGATAGAGGGAGAGAGAAGAAGCAGAAGAGCGAACTGATCTTCGCTCATTCACTGAGCATCCCCTCTCTTCTTCTCTTCTGCTCCTCTCACACGTTGTGTATCCTCGTTTGCTTCCCTTCTACGTGGAGCTTGGCGGTGGGGCAACAGAGAGCAGCTCCTTCGTCCGCTCTTTCAAGGACTGTGACGGGTTCGCGGACAGCGTGCTCAGCTCCAGCGACCGGCTTGGCGTACTGAAGCTGCTATTCTCGTCGTACGAGCTACAATCGGTTCCGTTGGTCTCTAAATCAGAGAGCTTGGTGCGTGCCTCATGCAGTTCCTCCTTGAGCTTGGCGGCGCGCGCGCGGTCGAGGAACGTGGCGTTCTGGATGTCCATCAGCTTCTTGGACAGTTCCACGCATCGGCTCTCCGTCTCCATCGACTCACGCATCGCGTCAGCGTGTTGGCCGAGCAGTTTGTTAAGCCGCTGCTCCAGCAGGACAACCTTGTTGTGGGTAACCGCGTCGAATGGACTGGTCGGAGAGCTTTGTGCACTGTCGTCACTCTTCGTTCTTGGCTCCGCGCTAGGGTCCGCAGCAGCGTCCGTTGCTGACGCCGACGCTGGGGCTTCGGCCGCGCCGCTATCGCTGACGAGCGGGGAGCAGGCTGGCGCAGCGCCGTCTGCACCGCCTCCACGAAGGGCGGCGAGCTGACTCGTCAGCACATCAAGGTATCGTTGCCGCTCCGCGTGCAGCTCCCGCTCGAGTTCTCTCTTCTTTGTGGCGACGTCCAGGAGCTTCTTCTGCAGCTGCAGGAGCAGGTACTCCTCCTGCTGCTCCAGCTGGTTCTCCACCTCGCTTTGCTGCACGCGCACCTCGCGGATCTGGCTGCGCAGCGCGCCGGTAGCCTCCTCTTCCTCTCGTAGGAGGAGCTGATACTTGCGCACATCGCGCTCGGCGCCGTCGAGGCGACGGAAGAGCTGGTTCGCCGCGTGCTCCTCCTCGATTTCGGCGCTCTGCTGCAGGCGCACCGACTCCTCTCGCAGGTTCTCTATCTTGCTCTTCAAGTTTCGCGCCTCTGCGAGTTGGTTGTGCTGAGTAATCTTCTGGCTCACATACTCGTGCCGCAGCTCCTCGAGCGTCATTTGGTCCAAAGGGTGGCGGTCATTGCCAGGGGTGCTAGGGACAGACATGAGGGAAGGGGGAAAGGAGTCAACACAGACACACACAAAAAAAAAAAAAAACTCACACAATCGATGAAAGACACCCAAGAGGAAAAGAGAAAGGTTGCTCCTTCACACAAGTGCAGCAGAAGGGGGGAGGGAACACCAACGTGGAAGAGAGAGGGAAAAAAACGAAAGGAATCTCACGGAGAAGGCAAATGGACAAATGAGGAGAAACTGAAACGAGATGCAGATTCGTTTTGGGCTATGTCAGCAACGCTTTCTAAAAAAGGATCAGTGAAAAGGGGAGCTTTCTGGCACGAAGGGAGGAACAAAAGAGAGAGGGGGAAAGAGTGAGGAATGCGTGCTGGGAGAAGCATACTCCGGGATCGTTAATCTTCATATTGCTCTATGTGTGCGTGCGTGCGTGCGTGTGCACTGCAGGAACTCCAGCACCATCATGTCGTGATGCCGACAGGAGGTGTGCCGTGTCCTATCCGTCTCACGAAATGCCTGCGTTTCCACCTGAGGACACTTTTCCGGGTACGGGGGAGCGTGGATCCCACAACAGCGACTACATGAAGAAGAGAAGAGCAGAGGTAGAGAGTGGGGCTGTTCTATGAAGGCAAAGGTAGATGTATGAATGTGTGGTCCTTTCCTCCGCTGTTTGTTGCCAACGACGAGCTCGATCGAAAGCACCGTATGACAACAAGAGTCCAAGGGGGCAATTAGAAGCGGAGAGTTGTCTGTCGCTTGCTGTCCGCGCCGGGAAGCATGGGGTGGCCCGAGGAGCTTGGGATCGCCGCGCTCGACGACGATGCCGCTGGAAGCCTCCCTTTGCCAGCAGCGGCAGCACGGTTCTTGCCATTCACCCTGTTCGTCTTCTGCTCCTTCAGGTACGGCGATGTCCCAAGGTCAGCGCCGTTCTTGTCGAACTGCCGTTGCTGCTGCTCCTCCATTCGGCGGCTTCGCTGTGCCTTCTCGGCTTTCAGGCTGCGGCTCGACTTGGCCCCAACCACGACGACACCCGACGAGCCAACGCCGCCACCGCTGCTGCCTGTCGCACTGTCAGCAAGAGTAGCGGACGGGGCGGGAATGACCTCGGACAGAAAGGCGAAGCGGTCGAAAAGCTGTACGACGCGCGCGACGTCGTCGTAGGTAACGGTCCTGCGGTTGCGTCGCTGCGCCTCAGCAGCGGCGCACTTGGCCATGTCGCGCAGCACAAGCGCGACGGCCTCGGAGGCGGCCAGGCAGGCATCGCGGGAGATGATGGTGCTGCTGCCCTCGTACTTCAGCAGGTCCTTCACGCGGCTCACGGGGAAGACATTCGTCAGGTCCTCCCGTGCTTCACCGTCCGCGTTGGCCACATGGGCGGCCCGCCGGTCCTCAGCCTCTTCATCGCTCTCCTCCTCTTCATTGTCAGCACCTCCTCCATCGGTCACATCATAATAGTCAAACGTCTCCCCCTCCTCCTCCTCCTCTCCATCAGCAAAGGGGGAGCTACGGGCACCTTCCTCCACCGTCTCGTCCGCAACGACAACGACCGCATGTTCCTCTCCCCTTTCCTCGTCCAATGCGTCGTCATGCCATTGGCCACCGTTGGGCTGTTCCTCATAGTCGGCTTCGCCGCCTTCGAGCAGCTCAGGTGCTGCTGCTGCGTAGGCGGCCAGTCGCGGGGCGAGGAACGCGGGTGCGTCGTCGTCGTCAGGGTCGTATGTTTCGTCGAGTGCCTCAGCAATGTGGTCGGTGTGCACCTCAGTGCCCTCTCCTCCCTCAATGTCGTTCATGGTGTGGGGGATGATGTGGGAGCGAGAGAGAGAGAGGAGAGCCTTGTGTGTCTATGGTGACTGTCTCCTTCTTTTGGGAGTTTCTATTCGGGATTGTGTTGAGCCAAATGTCTGGACGTCGCCAAGGATGCACTACCCCTTCTTCCCTGCGATGATGGGCGGTAACGCGGAATCCATCCAAAGGGAAAGCATCGGAAACGAAGAAAAGATGAAGAGGCGTTCTTGGTGGGCATTGGCCATCATGCTATTCACAGGGCTGCCACTGCCTGTCAAACGCTATGTTCCTTCTTCTTTTTCGTAAGTTGTGTGTCTGATGGTGTAGTGGTGGTAATAGCGTTAGAGTGGCTGTTTAGGGTGGGGGGATGAGACACGAAAGGGAGAGGTCGAATTAGACCAAGTTGTGGGAGAGAGAGTAAAGAGGTGTGGTGGTTTTTGAAGGTGTAGGAAAGTATCAGAAAGGAGAGAAAGGGAGGATTGTCATCCTGCGACGCTCACGGAGAAGTACTATATGAGTCCTGGGCTTCCGTTCGTGGAGCCAAGACGCACAAGAACGAGAAAACGAAGGAGGAGACGGAAAGAGGGAAGGAAGCAGGAAGAAGGCGGCCACTTTCCCCCGCAGAACTACTGAGAGCAAAGAGAGAGAGAGATGATGTACAACACACACGCACTCATGCAGGGTGAGAAGCGAGGCCGCGCACACAGGTTACGAGGGAAGCAGGGAAGGAAGCCAAGGGATGAACCTTTACGTGAGGGGGGGGGGGGGGGCGAAGGCGGCACCCCCCCAGGGGCAACAAGAAAGAAGGGGGGAGGGGGGATGGGGAGTGGAAAGCGCGCAGGGTATTTGTCCTCATGACGAAAGACATCCCCTTCCCAGAAGTGGAGAACGCAAGAGGAGGCGGGGGGAGACGCAGAAGAGAAGACTAGCTGGAGCAACAAAGACAGGAGATACCGTTAATGGTGCCCGTACATGGGCCGCTGCTAAGTAGAGAGGGGGGAGAAGAAAGGAGAAAAGCGAGTGAGTGAGGAAAGGAAGAGAGATCTCACGAGGAACTGCAACATGCTCTCCTCGTCCGCCCATTCATCGCAGAGCAGGTGAGGGATGAACATCCACAAGAAGCAGGGGGGGAAGGAGGAAGGAGGAGACATGCTAAAGGAATCTACACCTCTCCGCCTTCCTCTTTCATAGTCACCTATCTCAAGCAACGGTAGTGATAGCAAAAAGGGGGGAGGGGGAATCGGAGTGGTGTAGACTAGTCTTCTGTTGCTTTGCGGCAACGACGACGACGACGAACTCATGGGCCATACGCGCCTTCTCTCCACGCATGGAGAGAGAAGAACAGAGGCACTCGGGCCGTTCACTTCTTGGGCCTCTTCGAAACCGCTGTGGAAGGAGACGAGACCGCCGTCTCCGCCAAGTTCTCCTTTGCTTTCAGCTTCTCATCCATCGGGCTTGGTGTGCCAGCGTCGCCTGGCGGTAGGTGCTCCTGCTGTTCCTGCAGCCAGGAGGACACGGACGGCACGCTTGCGATGGTCTCGCGACCTTTCAGGCCCCCTCCTTCGCTGGGGAGCTTGGACGAGCCCCGCGACGCACCCGCCGTGTGCAGCGCCACCGGGCGAGAACCCTCCCTGGCACCGCTGCTGCTGCCGTCGAGATTGCCAACGCCGCCGTACGATGCATTGCGCAGAAGCGCCGTGGACGTGAGTGGCGAGATGAGAGAGAGCTTGACCGGGCGACGGTTGCCCTCATCATCATCGTCGTCTGAGGAGGAGGAGCCGTCATCAGCGATGGTGCCGGGCACCACGATCTTTGAGGAACGCTCCGTCTCCACGATAAACACGGGAGGGGGGACCTGCTGTGACTGTGGCGGTAGCGGTGGCGGTGGCGGTGGCTGCACGGAGCTGTCGGTGTGGCGGGCCAGCCCAGAGACGGTGGTGCTGCTTTGTCCGGTACCAGGCACAGTGCCGTCCGCGGAGGCGAACAGGGGGCTGTTTTGGCTGCACCGACAGTACGTCACCAGCGGCGAGCTGGGCACGGGGTGTCGAGCGCCAGCGCCGGCACTGCCCTCGCTGCTGCTGCTGCTGGACCGGGAGTCAAATGGGCTTTCGTCGCTGTCCTCATCATCGATCTGGCTGTTGTCGCCGTTAGCGAACTCCTTCGAGTTCATCTGCGCTGGCCGCCGTGGTCGCACTGGCCGCTGGCAGTACGGGCACATGACCACTTTCTGCTGCATCCAGGGCAGCCGCCAGTAGTTTACATTGCTACCACCGCCGCCATCGGCCGCACCAGGGCCAATCGCGAGACTGCTGTTGCTCACGAGAGTGCCACGATTCGTGTGGGAGGCCATCGGCGAGGACCTAAAGGCCGGCACAGTGTGACTGAGCTGCAGCTCAGGTGACGACACACGCTGTGGCACAGGAACAGGACGACTGCTATCCCCACCACCACCAACACCACCGCAGCCTGCGCTGCTGCCGTGGTTGGCCGCAATGTGCACGTTAGTCACACTTGCCGAAAAGGGACGCTGCCGCTGGCCATGCTGGCTGAGAGGGGAGTTGAAGGAGAAAACACTGACGGGGGAGTGCAGCGAGCCGGTGTGGTGCTTGGGCGACCCTGTGATGCTGCCGGAGGCCGACAACGACGAGCCAAGGCCGCTGCCGGTGGTGTTGGTAGTAGTGTTGATGTTCTTGAAACCCGCTGGCACGGGATCGCTGCGAATCGTGGTGGAGAAGCTGTGCGCCGGCACCACACCGCTGCTGGCACCTGGGGACATGGGTGAAGCCGGCGTGGCAACGCCCGAGCGGGTTGGTGACGAGACAAGCTTGGGATCGCTCAGGCTACTGTTTCGGTGATGCTTCCCCGAGGACGTGTTTGTCGTGCGGTTCGTGGCGATGGGGATGCTCTCCGACTGCGCAGGGTCTGCGTGCCGGTGGGTACTGCCGCTGCCTATGCCATCCTCCTTGGGATGCGTTTTTGCGGGCTTGCTGCTTTTGCCGGAGCCGAAAATCTTTTGAAACATTGCCACGCTCTGTGCTACAAAGGGAAAAGGAAAGAGAGAGAAGAAAAGCAACACACGCTAGCACGTGCCCTAGGAGGTATAGGGGAGGGGGGAGGGGGGAGGGGGAAGACAAGCCGGAAAGAGAAGAAGAACACCAGGAGGGTGAGCTCTGCCTATGTATATATATCGCCCTTCTTCTCTTGTTTAGTATCCAGTAAGGAAGCGGAGAGAAGGAAGAGGAGGAAGAAACCCACACCCTTGTGGGGCGAACCGGTGAAAGGAGAGAGAGGGGCGGAGGGAGAGAGGAGCTGGTGTTCGACTGCTGCAGCTGCCGTCAGGAGCGTGCCCGGGGGGGGGGGGGGAGAGAGAGTAACAGGAGAGATCGTAGTTTCGACTCCAGTGTATGACCTGTCCCCTTTGATCTTTGATAGGAGGAAGCAGTCCACGTGGTGGTCGCATCGCGCAAGCTCACGTGCTACATTCCCGATCCCTTGCTTCCCGTGTTGATTGCTGCAAGTCTCTATGGCAGAAGGATGACACGGCACAACACGGCTCCTCAACAATAGCAGGAGCAACAAGGACAGCGACAACCACAGCTTAGGTGCCATGTACCACGGAGAGCTCTACTGTATCCACAGGATGACGAGAACGGAAAGGAGAAGAGGGGAGAGGAGGAGGAGGAGGAGAGGCCGGCGTCTCCCATGAGGCCAACTGGGTAGAGAGCGGTTCGGTGTGCGGGAGGGGGGAGGGGGGAGAGGAGTCGAGAAAGCAAAAAGAGTAGAGAAGCCAGCAGCAATAGTGAAAAAGGACAACGAGTCGCTTCCTCTGTGCACCTCCTCCTTCCGCTATATATGACGATGGTGATGGGGTTGCCTCAACCGTGTCTATGTCTATGGCGATGCCGTCCCTAGTAGTCGTCCTCCTCCAGCATAATGGCGAGGAACTCCTCCAGGTTGATCTCGCCATCCTGGTCGGTGTCAAACTCGTCTATCATGGCCTGCAGCTCGTCGTCGCTCATGTTCTCCCCGAGTTCCCTGGCAACACGGCGAAGTGAGCGCAGGGAGATCTTGCCCGTGTTGTTCTCGTCAAAGAGTTGAAAGGCCTTGATCATCTCCTGACGGGGGTCGCGCTGGGAAAACTTCTCGGTCATGATGTCGGTGAAGCCAGGTAGGTCCATCAGCGGCTGGCCATTCTGGTCGCGCGCGGCGCAGTCCTGCATAAGGCGCTGGACCTCGTCCCGCTTCACGTCGAAGCCCAGTGCCCGCATGCTCACCTTCATCTCATGGGCATCGACAAGGCCGTTCTTGTCCGAATCGAACAGCTCAAAGGCCTCCCGGATCTCCTGCCGCTGCTCCTCCGTCAGCTGAAAGCGGCGGCGTGCGCCAGCCGCCGCCGCCGGGCCCTGAGTGCCCATTGTCGCAGGAGCCGTGGTGCGAAGGGGCCCCGCGACGCGTCCACTGTTGCCACGCATCAGCCGGTTGTCACTGCTGTTGTTTGTCGTGTGCGGTTCGACGTAGGAAACGGGTAGAAACAGCTATGCCAGAGCGAGCGAGAGAAGGATAGCAAGGAAGTGCTGAACGGCAACAGAAGCTCGAGAAGGGGAGGAAGGGGAGACGAGGTGGTGAAACGCAGTCGACATGCAATCTGCGATCATCTCCTTCGAGGGGAGGGGGCAACGGAGGAGCGTACCCGCACTTGTCTTCATATAGAAGTAAGCGCAGGAGACTGCGGGTGCAGGGGCCTTGCGGCAAGCAGAGCAATCAGTCTTTTACGGTTTCTGATGAAGGCGGGGGAGTGCATATTGTGACTACCATGGGGGGAGGGGAGAGCGAGAGATGAGGGATCAAAGCTAATCAGGATATGCACCACAAGCAGCAAGTTGCGCCTGCAGACCGACATGGCCGGCAGGAGACAACGTGCCACCGCCACCTCTCCCTTGGCCATGCTAGAACCAGCGACCGATGCGACGCTCCGCCACGGTGAACGGCTCCACCGTGATGGAGTACCGGCTCGTGTGGTCATTATCATCCATGAGCTCCTCCTGCAGCGTCGCCTTGGCCAAGTCAGCCTTGTAAAAGCTGTAGACGATAAAGTCGAAGTAGGTGTCCTCACCAATCAGCGTCTGCGTCAGCTGCGTGCCGTCCAGGTCAAAGTAGTCGTACACCTTTAGCTGTCCGCTGTAGGGTGGCAGGTTCAGATTCTTGTACAGATCGTACAGAGTGACACCGGCCTCAAACGGCAAAACAATAGTCTCCTCGCCGTGGCCATTCTGGAACGACTCCGTGTCGCGGCGGTGAATGACAATCCGGCGCATCTGCTTCAGAATCGCAAAGAACATCCTCCGCTTGCTCGCCGGCATCCCAGCGAACTCCAGCACACGGCCGGAGAACTGGTCCATGTTTGCCGGGTCCATGTAGGCGGTGCTCCACAGCTCCGGGTCCATCGCGATCAAGCTGCCGTCGTCGACAAAGTACTCCTTCTTCAGCACATCACACACGTCCGGGGGGGCATCCACCAGGGCAAGGATCTCATCCAGCACGCGGCTGCCCCCGTACCGGTTGCGAATGCGTGGCGTGCCGGCGGGCGGCTGCGCGTGGATGAGCTTCCACTTCTCGTAGTACGCGCGGGAGTGCAGCAGCAGCAGGTGGTGCTCCTTTGGCGTGAGGAGACCCGGGTCCAGGTAGGCGGGGTCCATATTGTGCCACAGCACCTGGTCGCACAGGGCAAAGTAAGGGCAGTGGTCGATCTTGCTGCGGATGGCAGGGTCGTCGTAGAGCGTCTTCCCCTCCGCGAGGAGCCCGCTGCCGCCTTCACGCGGCGGCATGTAGTTTTGCGAGTCAACGCGGCCGGCGTAGACGTTGCCGTAGAAGGGCAAGCCACCGGTCGCTGCTATCGGCGACTCCCCAGCAAAGGTGAAGCGACGCTCCCCCTCCATAACGAGCCGTCGGATTGTCTTGCGGAGCATGTCCTCTTCTTCACCCTATCCACAAAACAGAGTTCTCCCTTTGTTTCCTTCCGTTGCTCTCGGCTTCCTGTTTTGCTGCCTCCGCCGGCCGGCGTGAGGAGAGAGAAAGATGTAGATCAAAGGTGGAGGAAGAAGAAGATGGTGGTAGTGGACTCCTGCCCTGAGCCTCCCCTTGTCTTCGAGCTCCCACACATACCCATACACGTACGCATACACACTCCTTTTTTTTTCCTCTCTCTCTCCCTCATTCAATCGCTCGGTCCTTCTCCACCGGTTGCCTCTTCTCCTTCCTCCTTCACGGCTTTTCTTTTGAGGATTCCATCATGTCAGCAAGTAAACAGAGGGCAAGTCATCAGTGAATCCCTCCTTCTTCCGCTTAGGGCAACGCGGGGTGTGTCCCGCTTCGGCTCCGGAGCTACACCAGGGACTCCTCCTGATACGCCTTCACTAGCGCCGCCACCACGGGATTGTCAACCCCAAACGTCAGGACGGCCTTGGGCGGGTCCTTGGAGGTCACCTGGAGGTTCGGAAGGCTTCCGCCCAGGTCGACACCGCTGCCTCTGGCAGCCGCTTCGAACATTTCCTTCCCCTTCTCGTCGTGGTACAAGACAACCTCGCGAACCGGCAGCGTTCCTGGGCTGGTGCCCAGCATGATGAGCGACTTGGCCTCGCACAGCTCCTTGATGGTGAGCTTCTGGTGGTGCACCGCACCGAGGTTCGCCCGTAAGGCGGCCCTGCGTGCCGCGCGCAACGTGATACCGACGAGGATGTCCTCCTCTGCGGAGCACAGCAGTGTGCCCTCCTGGGAGACGAGGAAGTAGTTGGAGCGGGAGCCTTCCGGGATGAGGTAGTGGTCGTGGGCATCGTGCACCAGCAACACGTCAAAGGCGCCGGTAGACTTCTGCAGATCCGTGGCGCGGGTGCGAAGGGCGGCCTGCACCGTCTTGGCGTTGGGGTTCTCGCGGTGCGCGTTGTACAGGAGGGCAAGTGTCGTGCCCGTTGTGTACCACTCCGCTGGCGGAAAGAACGACCTGATGAAGTAGAGAACAAACGTAAACGGTGCCTCTCCGTCGCCCTCGGCGGGCAGCCACGTAATGTACTTGAGGTTCTGCGCGGGGGACTGTGGCGTGGTCAGCTCAGCAATGTACCGGTGAAGGCAGTCCTTCGTGAATGCGACTTCGTGGTCGGACAGGGCGTGTTTGGCAACGTTGCGGTAGCTGTCCATGATGCGCTCCATGTGGGCGTCCTCAAAGTGCACCTTCTGCCGATCCACCTTCATCACGTCATAGAGGAGGCGCCACTCCCCGTCGTTGCTCTTCTCTTGTGCAGAGGCAGCCTTCACGGCTTCTGTGGGTATGCACACGGCTTCTTGTCCAACACTGCAGAGGTGAATCTGCTCGCACACGGCGTCGTCAGCCACGATCCGCTGAACCACGGCCGGGATGCGGGCGAGAACAGACATGCTACTGTCACGACGGGGTACGAATGCGATTCCCTTCCGACAACTACGATAACTAACGGCAATGCCGACGATGACTGTGGTGAGGGTGGCACGAACGCTCAGCGAGAAGAAAGAAGCAAAGGAGCACGGGAAGTAGGAAACCGAAAGACAAGAATGAAAAGGGGAATGTTGTCTGCTTCGCTCACTTCTCCACCGGTGCAGCGAAAGCACATGCACACAGAGAGACGAGCCGTCTCGCTGTCGCAGGCAAGGTTGAGCCGACACCCCTGCATCCGTCACGGTCAAAGTGCCTCTCAAGCCATCACACCGACAATCCTTGCGCCTCTGTCCTCTTTTTAGGCCAGTGGCGAAAGGCGCCGAAAGGGGTAAAGAGAGGAAAGGAGAAGATGTGTCACGACGCAGGGACGCGTTGGGGGTTAGGGGGAACCAAAGAGCATGGCCACAATCATAGCAACAGTTCAGCATGTTGATATGCACTCAGCAATCAAGAGGTGCGAGAGATGGAGAGAAGAAGAAAAGAGGGGAAAGGGGAGAGCAACGCCAACCTAAGCCGGACACCCACATCCCCAATCACCACAACAGCAACCTAATCGTTCTTCTTCGCCTCCACTGACTCTTCTGCAGGAGCGGGGGCATCGGGCTTCACACCAGCCGCCTCCTTGTACGAGTCCCACACATGCGCGCCAATGTCTTCATGCAGCTTGACCAGGCGCGTCGCCATCTTTGTGCTGAACAGCTCCAGGCTAAACTGTGCGGACGCGCGTTGCTTGCCCTGCTCACCCAGCTTCTGGGCCAGGTGCTTGTCGGTAGCAAGACGCTGCATTGCCTCGGCGAACGCCTCTGGCTTCGGCTCGCACAACAGCCCACCAGCCTCGCTCGGGTTGGCTGCGGCGTCGCCAACGCTCTCGCACGGGCCGCCGTGATTGACCGCCACGACCGGCTTCCCCCGCATCATGGCCTCGACGGGGACAATGCCAAAGTGCTCGTTGGCGGGGGTGTAGAGCAGGGCACGCATACCGCTCAGCAGCGCCCCCTTCACCGCTTCTGACACATTGCGCAGCAGCAAGAACTGGTCCGAGGGGATCTTGAACGTCGTGGCTGCCGCCTCTTCAATCTCCTTGTAGTAGGACACGTTCTCTGGCAAGCGGGGGTCAACGCCGCCAGCAACAATGAGCAGGAGATTGGAAGGATTCTCCGCCTTTTGGAGCAGCAGCCCAAAGGCCTCGACGGCGAGTAGGATGTTCTTGGTTCGCTCGAAGCGATTGATGCTGACGAACGCGATGGGGTGCGCTGCGAGGGCCTCCTTGATGGTCGCTAGATCCTGTGAGGACTCCGCGTCAGCGGCTTGCGGCGCCGGTGCTGCGGGCGAGGGCAATGGCGGGGCGACGGGCGGGTAGAAGACGTCCTCGTCCAGATTGATCCTGGCCTGGATCTCGGGGAATGTCTCCTTCGTGATGGTGGCGGAGAAGCGCGAGTTGCACACAATGCTGCTGGCGCACTTCATAGACAGCGCCTCGATATTGTCAAAGAAGCCGCGGTACGCCGTGTACACAGAGGACGGCGTCGCTGGCTGGGACGTGCCGAGGACTGCGGAGGTGATGCCTCCAGCGGGTGGGGGCATCGCCTTCAATGTGCCGTCCAGGTTCCGGCTCGGGTCGCACTTCTGGTCGGGGAAGTGGCAGTAGAACAGAATAGGGGTGCACGGGGCGAAGAAGCGCAGCGGCGGCATCGCGGCCGCTACCTGGTCCACAATGAAGAGATCCACGTCGGGATCTGTGCGGCACACAGAGAAGGCGGCAGCGGTCATGCGCAAGGTCGCGCAGAGCACCTTGCAACGGCCCATGACGGAGGCCGGCAGCCAGCTCCCCCTGACGACAACCTTCACCGTGCCGTCAACTGTCTCCCTAAAGCACCGCTTCTTGTCGTGGTGCGGCGTGACAATGGTGACCTCCATCGGGTGAACCGTCTGGTGCCTTTGCAGACCAACGGCCGCGTCCACGATAAGCCGCTCCGCCCCGCCAATGCCCAAATCCGGATGCAGGAAAACCACCTTGTACGGTCGCTTCTGCTCCTCCTCCTCGGCCTTCTTCTTTTCCTCGTCGGTGCCCAGGCGAGTCATCTTCATGCGCGTTGCTCGCGCAATGTATCCCTTCGCTGTGGACAGCCGAACCTGCATGATGAAGAAGTTGAAGATACAGGCTGCGCCAAAGGCGTAGGACAACATGAGGATAAGAAAGCTCATCCTTCTCCGCTTATCCTGTCGATTCGGACAGTGATGGTGAGAAGCAACACGCGCGATGGAGTCAGAGAGGGAGGAGGAAAAGGTGGTGGGGGAGGTAACTACTACACAATGACAGGCGTTTCTGTGAAGAATCTGATGTGACGGAGAGAAGAAGAGGAAGAGGAGCATAGAGGTAGGGAAGTGGTGGGAAAGAATGGGGGTCCATTCGTATCGTGCGATGGAAACAGGGAGCACGCGCGGGGAGAGAAGGACGAGTGGGCGATGCGCTTCCCTCGTCTCACACAGGAGGAAGGACGAAGCCCATTCCACCTGCATTCTCCTCCCACTTGCCCACCCACGCAGGAGGGAATCCTTGCAGGAGAATGCATCATGCATCTCCCTGTCCAAGCATTCTTCCTTCTGGATCGGGGCAAGATGCTCGCAGTCACCTCCTATGCTTTTGCTTCTTCCTGTCATGGGAGAGGGGGATTCAGTACAACGGTTTTGGCCATATGAGACATGTGCAGGGCGAAAGGGAAGAGGGGGAGGGAGAACGGCAGATGGGGGTCAGGCATGTTCGATGGTGCTGGTGCTTGTCCCCGCCAGGGGTGGGGATGAGGGAGTGGGAACACAGAAAGAGGGAGAGGGACTTCCCCCACCAACACCCCCCCCCCCCCGCGCAGCACTTCCCGTACTCCCCGGTACGGAAGGGAAGAGGTAAGAAATGAGGAAGGGGACAGAGGAAAAAGGGACGAAAGCAAAATCTTCTCTAGAGGTGGTGAAAGGAGGAAACGAAACGGCACAAACGTGATGCACACCCTCACACAAAGATAGACACACAGACAGACACCTGCGCGCGCAGGGGCTACATGGATACGGTGTAGAGCGAAGCAACGCCCTACAGGGTGGAAAGGGGAAAGGAGAGAGAGAGTAAAAGGAAGGTCTGTCAATAGTAGTAATAATGGTGACAACAATTATGAGCAGTGTCCTGCCCACGGCGCAACCGACACTCCGTGGGGGGGGGGGGGAATGGGGAGGAGTCGGTGGATGTACGTGTGAACGTGTGCATACACACAGAGACAAACGTGCACAATCGCACATGTCGGAAAGCGACAACAATCAACAACAAGCAAAAGAGAGAGAGAGGTGAAGGGACTTACTAAGGGAAGCAGATCACCACTCTCAAGACACGCTTCTCGCAGTTGAGAAGACGGGAAAGGGGGGAGAGAGGACAGATACACGTATGAGATATGTGGCAGGCAAATGGTGCTGACAGAAGAGGACATACGGACGAACGTGGCAAATCCATCTACAGGAAAGGATCGGCATACCGTGCACAACACAAGGCCAAAAGAAGAAAAGGGAAGTGAAGAGGAGAATGAAGTTAACCGAGAGAGAGCAGCAGCAGTCAACCGTAACAGTTGACCCTCTATGCAAAAGATAGAGAGAGAGACAGCACATATGTGTATATGGGCTGATGTGTGGGGTTGCTACCGCACGAGGAGTGGCGTTGTTGCTCTGTCTAAAGAGTGGTTTCTCCCATTCCTCTACCAGAACCCTCCCGGCGCGCCACGGGTGCGGCCGCGGAAGTTGTCCGCCGCGTTGTACGAGGAGTAGGTGGATGAGAAGCCGCCGAAGCCGCCTGGCCTACCGCCGAACGCGGACCTACTCATCTTTGCATCGTACTCGCGCCGCTTGATCGGGTCGATGAGTGTCGCGTAGGACTCGCCAATAACCTTGAACTTGTGCTCCGCGCGTTCCTTCTCGACAGGGTCTAGGCTGACGCACTTGTCGGGGTGCCAGCGCAAGGAGAGCTCGCGGTACTTGACCTTGATCTCCTTGTCCGTCGCGGTGCTGCTGACGCCCAGCTGGTAGTAGTAGTCCTTCTCCCTCTCCGCCTCCTTTTGCAGGCTGTACTCGGCCTGCCGCAGCTCCTTCGCCAGCTCCCTGTCGGACCGGTCGAAGTCTACGGCGCGGCGGAAGTCTTGTACGGCGGCGAAGTAGTCACCAAGGCACTGGTGGCACCGAGCGCGCCGCGCGTAGGCCTTGTAGAAGTCCTTGTCGAGGGCGATGGCCTTGGTGCAGTCGTCAACGCCCTCGCGATACCGGCCAAGCTCCTTGTTCGCGGCCGCGCGGTTGCAGTACAAGATACGCAGAATCTGGTCGTTGTCCTTGGCGTAGGTGATGGCTGATGTGTAGTGCTCCACCGCCGCGGCGAAGCGCTTCTCCGTGAAGTTGGCGTTGCCCTTCTGCTTGCCCTCGTCAACCACCTCAATCAGCCGCGCCAGGGCGGCGCACTCCTCGTCCAGCTGGATCGCGTCACGCAGCACCTTGCGCGCCGCGTCGAATCGCTCGAACCCGGAGTGGTACAGGCATTCCGCCAGCAGCTTGCACAGCTTCGGGGGGCGGGACGATGGGGAGGTCACCTCCAACGTCTCCGCGGCGCGCAGAAACTGTTTCTGCCGCATGAGCGACTCGGCGTAGCGAATACGGAAGGGGATGGTGTCGCTGAACTGGGCCACGAGCATGCGGAAGCGCTCGTCACCGTCGACGGTGCCAAAGCCGCTCTCGGCTTTCTGGTACAGTTCCAGGCCCGTCCTGTACTTTGCGAGCTCCGCGGCCATCGTCTCGCTAAGGCTCTTGGGCGGGGTCGCCTCGAGGATGTGGATGGCCTGCTGCAGGTCACCCATGGTCGCGGCGGAGCGGGCGGCGCGGGAGATCATCTTCACATTGTTGGGCTCGAGCTTCACCACCTCCATGCAGTCGGCCACGCAGTCTGCGTAGCGCTGCGCCATGAAGTGGGCTGCGCTGCGGTTGCCGTAGAGATAGCGGAGCTGCGTAAGTCCGTCAAGGGGCTGCAGCTGGATCGCCTTGGTGTACAGCTCCAGCGCGGCGGTGTACTCGGCGGCTTCGTACTTCTGGTCCGCCTCGACTTTGTACTGGCGGCTTGTGGGACCGGAAGGACGGCCCGCACCGCTACCACGCGTGGTAGCGGCACGAGCACCACCACCAGCAGCTGCTGCTCCCGACGGCATGTCGCCGCCTGCGCTGCGTGCCGGCGCCTTGCCGTTCGAGGCCGCTTCCTCCTTCTCCTCCTCGACAGCCTCCTTGTTGGCGGCCCTGGGAGCCGCGCCGGTCGCTGCTGCGCTGCCTCGACGAGAGCCGTACGCGCCGCCGCCCGCCGCCGCTGTGTTGCTGGCAGGCTTCTCGTCCTCGACAAGGCCACTCTGGTTGGTGCTGCCGTTGACGACTTTCACCTCACCCACAGTGAAGATTTCTTTGATGGCATCTAGCAGGTTCACAGGCAGCTCCGCTACCCCGCCCACTGGCCGCGGCTGGGGTACGCACTTTCGACAAACCATTTTGCGGTCGCCGACGAGGAGGACGGGGTCGGTAACCACCCTGAGACACGCGGGGCACGCGAAGCAGCGGTGTGCTAGTTGCTCCGCCCACAAACCCGCCTGCACGTGCTGCTTCTGGCGCTGCAGCTGCTGCGGGAACTGGTGGCTGCGCGCAGCGGTCGTCGCAGCGGTGTAGGCGTCATGGCTGCTCAGCGGCGCCGAGTCAGACCTCGCCAGCTTCTGCGCGCTGTCTCCGCCAAAGTGATTCTCGTCCGCTGCGTCGAAGTGCTGCTGCTGCAGTGGCTCCTTCCCCGGACGCTTAGGCGTCACGTTGGTGGTCGTCGGTGGCTTCTCGCCGGCTGCGGCAGCGGTGGCTCGGCTGCGGACATTCACGTTGGCGGTGTTTATCGCAGCCGCGGAGGCGCCCGCCGTCGTCGTCCCTCCCACGTTGGCCCTGGTCCGGGCGATGGGCGGTGCACGGTCGTTGCCGCCGCTAGTCTCTCCAATGGGGCTGCCAGGCGCGGCACCGCTCGCGTTGGCGTCCGCAAAGGAGAGAGCGGGGGACTTCTGCGGGTGCTCCTGCTCCTCCGTTGGCAGTGGACTTGTTGCGGGGGAGTGGTACGAGGAGGACATGGAGGAAGACAGGGAGGCTGCGCCGTCTACTGCTGCGGAGCTCATTTGGTCGGTCCTCGCTGGTGTGTGCGGGTATGACTAGTAACTGCTTCCTACTTTGCCGTACCAACAAGTGACTGATCACGCGCGCGCTGTCACGGTCTCCTAGGGGGAGGATAGCGAGGAAACACAGAAAGGAAGAGCAATCACCACAAAGGGGAACGGCAAAGGGACGAGGGCCGGGCGGACGCGAACACAGAGGAAGGATACTTCTATTGGTATATGGGAAGATAGAGTGTCACGAGGGGAGGGACGGGGACGGGACGGGGAAAGAAGAAGAAGAGGAATGAGATGTGTTTATGATGTGTACTGCAATAGACCTCTCCACCAACTCACGAGATAACAGGGGAGAGGTTTGGGGTGGACGGAGGTAAGGGCACCTGTGCGGCACACACACACACACACACGGCAAAATGAAGTGGAGAGAAAGCAAGGAAAGAGGCTATGAAAAATGGAGGACGAACCTTGGAGCAGTTCTACATGGACAGAAGGGGAAGGAGAGGGAGGAGTGGAGAGGAGAGGAGAGAAGAGAGTACAGAAGAGTCCATGGGCGGATTCAAGCCACACTGATGGGCACCCTCACCTTTCCCCCCTTCCCGCACGATGCCCCCACCCACGAGCACGGAGTGGTAGAGAGAGGAGAGAGAGAAGGGAGGGATGGAGGGGTGAGAAAGGAAGGGATAGCCAGCTGATGTGAAGTCACTCCGCTCTACTCCCACAAGCGTTGTAGGGTTCTTGCCCCCATGTCATGCAGCGCCAACAGCGGCGGGTGGGTACAGGGGGGGGGTCTCTTGGCTCTGATTTAGTGCGCGTGTGTGTGTACGTGTGTGGTTTCCTACGCGGATGGCAGACATGCTGCCGGAGAAGGCAAAAGAAGAAAGGAAGAAGACACAGGTGGGATGAACCAGAGCGAGAACCACTCCCCATTTGCCTTCCTCTTTCCCTCTCCACCATCCTTCCTCCCTTGTCACGCTCACAGACACTGTGCTCTGCACAGACATGTGGCAGGGAGGTGCTTGTGGATCAGGGAGAAGCCGGAGGAGAGAGAGAGAGAAAGAAGTGGTGGTGGTCTCGCTCGTTCTCTACTTTACCCTCCTTCTTGCGTTCACTTTCGTTCCTCTGTCATCTGCATGCCGTAGGAGAGAGAAGTGCCTTTGGGGGGGGGGGACAGAGAGAGGGAGGGAGGGACGGGGGCCTGTCACGCCACTGCCATAGCACCGATGAAACAGTGGCAGGGACTTTGGCTCTACTCCCTTTCTTGCATGGTCAGCCGCAGCCTCTCGGCTTCCCGGCGTAAGCGTGGCACAGACTTCTTCCCTTTGCAATCCTTGCACTTCCACCCATGCGGGCGGGATACCATCGCGGGCATGTTGAACCGCCCACACACCACGCATAGTTTTGGTAGCTGCGGCGCCTCCTTGCTCGTGAGAGGGCTGCTCTTTCCTTCGGTGCTGCTGTGGGTGCTGCGCACGCTGCTCGTCGTGGCTGTCCCGAAGCTCCCCGTCAGGTCCGTGCTGTTCGCGTTGAGCACGCTGGGGTTGACAGGGACCATGAACTCGATCGGGATAGACATGAAGAGAGGGTAGCGGTAGCCAGCCGGGGACAGCGTCGGTGGGCGGAACTGGAGCATGACCAAGTTGTCGCCGGTGTAGCGCACCGCCACTCCTTCCAGTTTGCCGTCGCACACCTGATCCATGGCCTCGCACCAGTAGCTGTCGCTCAGGTGCTTGCGCAGGGACGCGCTCGAGGCTAGAATCACATAGGACTCCCCTGGCGTCGCGAAGCTCGCGTTTCGCGCGAGAGTCTTTTCAATGCGGAAGGACATCTCTACAAGGGGAGGGGGGAATGGGGGAATGGGAGCGTTGCTATGGGTCTCTGTCTGTCTGTCTGCACGTGTTGTGTACGTGCAGAGGAGAGCTGCGTGCGTGGGAGAGGTGACAGTACACAGGGCTTTCTTCTCTCTCTTCTTCGGTGCCGGCGCTTTGGAGATGTGTTGCACGGGAATAACTTTCGGCAAGTCGTTTGCGAAAGCGAAGAGCGGGCAAGCGGCTGTAGAAGATGGTTGGTGGGGGAGGGGGAGAGGGATGGAGGAGAGAGGGGGTTGTATTCCTGCCGTTGAGTGAGCAAGATACACCAAGTGTGTGTATCGTGCCGTGCAGGACTCCCTCAGCTGAAAACAAGAACAAGAGCTCGCCCTTAACAATTATGTGCGGCAGAGGTTAGCGCTCAAGATAAAGATGAAGAGAGAGAGAGAGAGACAGAGAAGGAGAGGAAAAGGAGAACGAGGGATAAATGGCGGCGCAACACAAGTGGCGAGATGTACGAAGAGAAACTGCTAAGAGGAGTCCGAACGGGGGGGAACGGAGCTGCACAAACGGGATATATCGCCCACTTCCAGTTCTCTGAGGGAGCAGGATGTGTGGGCCGATTATGATATAGAGAGAGGGACACGCCAAGAGCGAGGGGTGTATGAAGAAGAAGAAGGTTGCCTGCCTCTGCGTTTGCGTGTGTGGTCGAGATGGCGAGGTACACAGAGTGGTATTAGTATGTTGGCAAGTGCACTATTGGTGAACGTGTGACGCGCGCGTGTGTGCTCTTGGCTGCCGGTGTCACTGCTGTGAAGCCAAAGAATTGCGAGCCTTCGCGTTCTGTGTTCGAGGAGGGGGAGACGGGCAGAGAAGGAAAGAGGAGATGAAGGGGGAAAGGTCAGTTGTACTTCGTCTATCGATGAAGACGGTATGTAGCGCGCGCCTGCACGCGAGCGAGGGGGCGGCACGGCAGCCGCCTTCTCCGTTGGCTGACCTCCACCCCTTTCTGAGAGTCGCCAGGTGACCACATCGCCGCTCTCTTTGCAACCCTGCTGCTGTTGCCTCGCTCGTTTCGGGGGTGTTAACAATGGGAAAGAACGCACAGCGCACCCACGCGCACGCACGCACGCACGCACGCACACACACACACAGGTGAAGACCGTAAGAACGGCAGCAACCACAATCAGCCCAGCATTCCACGTCGTGTGCCAGCTCGCATGAGAGAGAAAGAGAGAGCCTTCCCTTACAGCCGTGTGGGGCTCCCCTCACAAGAAGCTCCCAGTGAACGGGAAGAAGGGGAAAAGAAGAGAGAAGAGAGAAATGATAAAACAGCGATAGAGAGAGGGAGAGAATCAGAAGCATGTCGCCACCACCTCCGTCGATACGGCAATCTTCATCGTGTCGGGCTGGTTTCTCCGCTCCCGTCTGCGCTGCTCTCCACAGAGTCGACAAAGGCGAGCAGCGGCCCCGCAAAGGGAAAAGGGCGAATGAGGTTTCGAGTGGAAGTGGAGAAGTAAGGCACCCGCGCAAACACGGAGCCCGCCTCGGTGCCCATCGCCGCCACAACGTACACCATATTCTTCACCGTCTCCTCCACCGCCTCCCGCATCATTGCCGCCTCGTCGGAGAACAGCTCCGCATCCACATCACCGCGTCCCGGGGAGCTGTCGCTGTCCTGTTGGTGGGGCGATGAGGAGGACAAGGAGGGGTACGCGGTGTAGACAGCGTACAAGGTACCCAGCACGCGCTGCCAGAGGTCCTGCAGTAGCTCGGGGTACTCGGCCAGTGAGCTGGTGTACTGAAGCAGAACCTTTGGCAACAAGTTCACCACGCGACACTTGACCTCGGCTGGCACGATGGGCATCAGGCTTGTCTGCTTGCCAGCGCCGCCGAGTGGGATCTGGTCCACCTGCAGCGGCACCGGTGGCGGCGCCGCGTCGGGTGCGGCGTTTTGCTGCTGAGCAGCAGCAGCAGTGCCAAAGACGGAGGCCAGGAACCCAGACGGGACGCCGTGGGGAGCGGCGCTCGGATGATCCGGCGCGATGGAGCTAAGGGAGGCAGCAGTCTGCGGCGGCTGCTGCTGCTGCGGTGGCGGTGGTGGTGGTGGGAGAGCAGTGGAAGCAGGAGGGGAGGCCGTCTCCGCCGTCTGCACCTCACTACCCGGTGCGCACACCAGTTCTACCAGGGGGAAGAGGACGTCATTGTAGATGGCTTGCACCACGTTAGCGGGCAGCGACTCAAGCTCCGTGTCCTGCAGAGCGCGTTGCAGGCTCAGCAGACTCTCGCTCCCGGAGCGAGGGGAGCCTGCGCACAGGACCAACCCCGCCAGGCGACGCAGGCAGCCGATCCACAACTGCAGCCAGGCCGCCGCGTTCGCCGCTGCGCTCTCGCCGGAGCCCGACGCGAGGCACGCGCGGCAGGCATGGAGCACGTTGCGGCAACACAGGCTGACGACTTCACCAGGTGCGGCATTGGCAGCCGCTGTTGCCGCCCCTCGGCCGGGGTCAGACGGCGCAAGCGGGGCGAGAGCGTCCGCGCTGCCCGAGCGCGCGTTCGACGCGCGAGAGGTCGCGGAGGAGTACGGCGTCTGCGGACTGCGGCCCCCACGGGACATAGCCTCCTCCTGCTCTCCGCGAAGAGCGCCCAGGGAGAGCGCCGCGTCCACCAGGACTTCCGTCTGCTGAGCGACGTTGTAAAGCTTGTGGGCTGCAATGAGATGTGAAGCCCGACAGAGAGCCGCCAACACGGCTGGGTCAGCGCTCTTGCCAAGTCGGGCAACGGTGCGGCTGACGAGCGGCACCAGCATCTGCATCTCCAACGCCTCGTGCGGCACAGGGTGGGTCTCGGCGGTGCGCGTCACCAAGGCAGTGGCCCAGTTTCCAATAAAGGTGGCAATCGGCAGTGCGGCGAAGCTGTTGAACAGGTTCTGCGGGAGGTCTAGGAACACCTCCGTCTCGCGCCAGACGGACTCCAGCACCACAGGAGAGGCACCCTCCTCCGCGTGACCGCCGCCACTGGTTCGTCGCCCATACTGGGAGGATAGCCCGTACTCGGTCACGCGTAGAACGCCAGACACCACGCGATCCCCCACAGCTGCCCAGAACGTTCCTGTCGTGTCGGCCGGGGAGCCGGCGGCACTCCCACGAGGCCTCTGCGTGTGGCGAGCCACCACTTCCAGGGTGCGGCCAAGCGTCCTCTGCAAGTGTTGCAGAAAGATTCCCACGGTGTCGGCAGCTTCTCTCCGCACTTCTGGGTCGCTGTCGTGCTGCGCCGGTGGCGTCGTTGCTGGGGGAGGACAGGCGAACGCGACGGCCGCCGCAAGGCATACTTCGTGGGAAAGTACAAATGCCTCCTGCGCGCCGAGGGCCTGACTTGTCTTTCCGACGGTGTCGTGGCTGTTCGTCGCCAGGGCCTGAAGGAAGCGCCTGCGCGCGCTTGCCGGGCTGGCGGCCAGCGAGCGCAGGAGCTGCGCCATGTCCGGAACGCACTCCCGCACGCGGGGCTGCGACGTGATGGCGTGGATGTCGTCCGTCACGCGGGAGGCCGCCGCATCGCGCGCGCCACTGCCGCTGCCACTGCCGCCATCATGGCTGTTGCCATTGCTGCTGCCACCACCGAAGAAGGACGCGAACCACCCACCGCCACCACCACCGCTGTCACTGCCCGTAGCTTTTCGTTGCGCGGTGACGCCGCTGTCCACAATACCCGGGTTGCGGCGCAGCACGTCGGGCAGCGGCGGCGCCAGCAGCGCTGGAGAAGACGCCGACGAAACGTCGTCCTTGGCCTCCGCGTTCGCCGACGGCATCGCGAAGAAGCCGAGGAGGTACAGCTTGAGTATGAAGTCCGCCAACGAGGGCCAGCTGTCTGCCAGGGAGGCTGTCGTTGTGCGTAGCAGCGCGAATACCTCGCGCGTGCAGAGCAGCTTCGGCAGGCTGCGGTAGAGGCTGTCCACCACGTCCTGGGCGCCGGACAGCTCGAGCGCCACGTGGGGAAGAAGCGTCAGCATGCACTGGTCAGCGACCCCGGGCGAGCCGAGGGCGTGGGCGGCGCGAGCGAGCATCTGGATGCCACGCAGACTGGACAGGAGGGCCGACACCTCGGTCGGCATAAGTGCTTTGGCGTGGGCGATGGCGTCCCTGACGGTGGTGCCGCGTGGGCTCAACCGCGCCACCTGCGCGCCAGCCGACTCCATCATGCCGGTAAAGACGAGCAGGCAGCGCTTCCAGACCGCGTGGAAGACGTAGGGGTCAAGCGCCAGCTGGATGCGCTCCTCCCTGCTCCGCGCAGGGGCCGCCGTGGCCGCCGCCGTCCCCCGCTGCGGCCCCTTCGACACAGCCTCCTCCTCCTCACACATCAGAGTCAGCATGCCGTCAAGGGTGCCGTCGACACCGTGGTAGGCGCGTTCCTGCACGCTGTTCATCTCAAGATCCCAGGTAACGTTGTTGGCGAATCCTCTGTCCATCATCTCGGCCATCACCACCTCGTGCTTCTGCACGTCCTCGTAGATCGTAGTGAGGTACTCACCAGGCACGTTGTTGCCGTCGTCGATGCCGCGGTTCATGTTCATGAAGTCCGCCAACGTGAGCGTGCGGTCAAGGCGCTTGGAGTGGAGAACGGTGTTGAGCATGATGATGGCGAAGGAGAGGACGAAGGCGCCAGAGTCGCTGTGAAACGGGTTGACGGCTCTGTCGCCCTCGTTCTGCGCGTACCAGTGCTTCGCAAAGGCCTCCATGATGCGGTCAATCTTCTGCGACTCGCCGGGCAGGCAGAGGCGGTAGACCATTTCTCGAATCGCCGTGAGCAACGCCTTCCCGCGAAAGTCGAACATTTCAATGAAGCCCTGAAGCTGTTCCTCGTAGAAGCGGACGGTGCCCACAATGAGGTGGTCCGCCTTGCGCGACTCCTCCCAGAGCTCCACCGCGGGCACCACTCTCGCACCACCAGCCGCCACCACCACGCGATCAGGCGTCCCTGCCGCCCCCGCCCCGTCGCCCGAGGTGATCTGCTCGTCTTGCGTTGTCTTTGCTAATGCGCTGCCTTCAGCGCCACCACCACCGCTGCCACCACTATCCTCCATCGCGGCCAGGATGGCGGCGACATCAGCGGCGTCTGTCACAATCGTGCCGTCGGGGAGAATAGCGGTCATGTCTCCCGCCGCGGGCTTCGGTGTTCGCTCGCGGCCCAGGTCGCCCACGTGGTCGCCCAAGGCGCGCTTGTCGAGCAGCACGCTCAGGCGGAAGAGGGTGTGGCCAATCTCGCGGCCACCAGCGGGGTTGCGAACGACAAACCACGTCTTGCCACGGCGCGCGCTGGTGGCTTCCTCGTCGACGGAGTTCACGCGAATGGCGTGCTCGAGGAGAAACGGAATGCCCTTCTTGACCGGCGATTCCTCAAAGAGACTGGCGAACTGCAACAGCAGCTTCTTTTGAGCAATCATGTGCTTCACCCCCTCTCGTGCCATCCCCATCGTCAGCTCCACGCCCACGGGGAGACTGCTGCTCTGTTGCAGCTGCGAGCCGGCGTCCGCGCCGTTGCCGTTGCCGTTGATGCTGCTGCTGCTGATGCCGGGGCCGTGTTGGCTCATAGTGCGGAACGCCACCTCAGACACCATGTTTGCCGCCGCGTCCAGTGCGACGAGCTGCAGCCGGTTCACTGGTCGAGCCGCATGGCCGCTGCCAGCACGACCCTCGCTGGGAGCGCGTGGCGAGCCTCGCCCGCCTGGGCTGCCGCCACCCTCCTCCCCGTTCTTGCCATCCGCCCCACCACCACCACCGTTCAGCTCGCCAAACACGTAGGCGTTGCTCACAAGCACGTCGCACAGCTGGGGCAGAACAGGAGTGTAGTGCCAGGAGAGATCGAAGTGGGCATAGCAAAAGGACAAGAAGCCACTGTCGCTGCAGAACTCCGTCAGGCTCTCCAGGAGCACTTCCTTCCGTTCGTACATGTCCATGAGCTGCGAGGAGGAGAAGTAGCCCCCGCCGCCTGTGGGGCTGCCGGGGGAGCCGGTGGGGGAGCCCGCTCCACCACTACCACCACCCTGCGGCTGCGGGGAGCCAAAGCGCGCGCCGCCGCCACCCCCACCGAAGAAACCGCCTGGCGCGTTGACGGGGCTGCCCTCCGCACGGCTCAGCTCCTCCGTCAGCGACGCAAGCGGGTTCAGGTGAAGTACGCGCAGGAAGCTCAGCATCTGCGGGACCAGGTGCTGGGAGGCGCACTTGACGGCAATGTGTATGGTACGCAGGATCTGGGAGAGCACCACGACATGCAACGTGCTCACACCCGCTACGAGAAGAGCGCGGCTCAGATCGTTCTGCACGGCCACGCGCAGGCGATGGGCCCTGTCGTGGTTGAGGTGGCGACTCACCGCAAAGAGAGCGGCCTGTGCAAGCCACAAGCCCTCCAACTGGATGGCGGGGCCACTGTCATCCACAACGATGCGAGCAGCTTTGCCGGTGGTGGCGGTGGTACCGTCGCTCCTGCCCCCCGCCTTTCCCTCTGGTGAGCTGCCGCTACCTTTGCCGCCCTCGGTGCCGCCCGGGATCGCCGCAGAGATGGTGTTTCCCTCACTATCCAACGCCGTCACCTCGCCGCTAATGAGAGAGCTCATGTAGCGCATCATGGCAGTGCCGTCGAGGCCGGCAGGCAGCGAGCCCACACCGCCAACTGGAAAACCGAGCAGAGACGGACCGCCTACCGTGGGCACAGCAGTGGCTGCGCCGGCAAGCGGCGCGGAGGCGGTGACGCGCTCATACAGCGTGGTCACGATGGTGCTCATGGCGCTCTCCGCGGTGCGCTTCAGCAGCGGGCTCGTCTCCGGGCGGAGGGCATGGACAAGGGTGCGACTCACGACACGCACATAGCTCTCTTCCGCAAGCTCCACCGCCGCGGGATGCCGGATGGTGGCTGTGTAAGCCTGAATGATGCGAGCCACAAGGACCTCGTGTGAGTTGGCGCTGCTCGCGGAGCTGCTGCTGCGCGTCATGGCGATGGACTCCAGGGTGAGGCGGACGCCTTTGACCGAGACGAACGAGCACGGACGGCTGAGAATCGCGACCAGGCCCGACATGGCGACGCTGGCAATCGTCTCGCTCACGTCGCTGTTGCGGCACACGGCACAAAACGGCGTCAGAATGTCCTCCTCCGACAACGTCCGCTGCATCGACGCCCGAAGCGACCGCGCCACATCGCGCTCGTAGCTGCCCTCCGCGTGGTGTGGATGCTGGACCGCCAGCCGACTTCCCGTGCTATGGGTCGACGCGTTGAGGTCGACGACTGTGGTGGCGCTTCCGCTCGCGCCTGCTGCGGAGGGGACGGGAGCAGAGCAGAAAAGCAGTTGGTTCTGCAGGTCAATGGTGCCTTGAAGCAGAGGATGCTCCGTTGCTTGTTGGCTCGTGCTAAAAAAGCGGCTCTTGGAGCCGAACCGGCTGCTGGAGCGGAGTGCCAAGATGACGTTTTGCAGCTGCGCCAGCACCACCTGCCGGTCAAGCTCCCACGCCAGTTCACGCTCCACGCCAGACGCAGCAGCAGCCGCAAACGGCATCACACAGGAGAGAGAGAGAGGGAGGGAGGGAGAGTCACTACGGAGTAGGAGGAAAGAGCGAGAGAAAGGAGAAGAAGGGAGGGGGGAAGGTCAGGGCAGTGGCGCAGCGACACGCCTAGAACCCTACAGGGGAAGGACAGAGAAAATGACAATTACTGAAAAGGAAGAGGAAAGTCGAATGCGGCTGAACTAAAATCCAACATGTAGACAGACAAGAAGACAAAGGCAGTTGGTCCATTATATCGTCGCCGCCGGCGCGAGTGCCAGCAGGCGACCCATCGCCCTGCACCTTCCCCCCTCATCCACTCCACACACCTGATCCTCGTGAGCGGCGTGGTCCGTCTTCTCTTGCAAAGTAGGTACTCTTCCAAGCCGAAGAGAGGGGAGGGGAAGAACGGGGAGTGAAGCAGAAACCGAGGAGATACGGGGGAAGTCGGAGAGGGAGTGGTGAAGCAAGCTGCTACGTGGCCACAACCGCTATTGCTACATCGCACGAGAGTGTCCCCCTGACAACAAGACGACGGAGGAGGAGGAGGAGAACGGCTGCAGAAGAAGCGGGAGGGAGGGAGGAAATGCGCGAGACTCAACTCAACGTTTGCTTGCTGATTCAGGGGTGCAGGAGAGGGACCACTGTGTGCCCCGCAAAGACGAAGCGCGGCTTCGGGGCTCCTCCCTTGTCAGACCTCCGACGTGGCGCCGCTGCGGGAAGCTGTGGCGGCCGCAGCCGCAGCGGTTGTGCTCGCGCCGTCACCTGCCGCCGCCGTCTCCAGGCCCTTGAGCCTCTGCTGCAGCAGAAAGGCGACGAGCCGCTCAATGGGGATCTCCTCCTCGTAGGGCAGGAAGCACTGCTCGACAACGGCAGCGCCGTACTTGCTCGTGGTCGACTTGCGAGAGAGCAGCTCGGGAGGCACCTCCTTCTCCTCCGCGGCGAGGTACTTGCGCGCCTCGCGCAGCAAGGCACGCTGGGCGTAGGGGTAGCAGAACTCGCCCCAGCCAATCTCCCCGGTCCCGCGAACATCCAGCTTGTCGCGCCACGCCGCAAGGCCGGTGTCGTCGTCGGCGGCGAGGCTCGTGCCGTGGCACCACTCGTACAAGATGCGGATCTCCTCTCGGGTGAGGTTGCCGCTGACATTGGGGTGCAGAGCGACCCACGCAGCACGCAACCCCTCCAACTCCACATTCGACAGTCCGCGGCACAGTGGGCCGTCGGGCGACTTTGCCGCCTCCTCACGCATGGCCGACAGCAGCTCACTCGGCTGCGGCATAAATCGCTTCTCCGTGTGCTGCTGGTAGATCTCGCGCAACTTCTGCGGCGACAAGGGCCCGGCGGCCGCTGCGTAGGCCTGCACCTTGGCGTACTGCTTGCGCTGCAAGTCCATCATGTCGCCAGCCTCGTCGGCCTCGTCGGGGGTGAGCGCACGGGGATCGGTTGCCGACGCCACAGCGTACGGGAAGTAGATTGTCATCATCTCATCAAACGTCACGGCCCGCATGGCGGTGATGGCCTCCTTCTCTGCCGAGTCCAGTTTGTCGCCAAAGACGGTTTCCAGGAAGGCGATGGCCTCTCGATCGTTGAGCTTGTCGTCGGACCGCGAGCAGGCCTGCAGGAAGAACTGGCGCGCCTTGTCGCATTCGTGATGAGTGAGAGGTACCACCGGCGCGTGGGGGTCTTTGCGGTAGCCGCGGCGCAGCCGCCCCGTGCGGGAGAGCTGACGGTATCGCATGAAGAACAAGGAGTCCAGTGTGGCCGTTGCGACAAAGAAGAACCCGCCAATGACGAGGATAACGCCGACGGGGTAGAACTTCGCGCCGACGAACGCTAGCAAAGGCACCTGGCACGCGTTGACGTAGAGGTTGCTGCCGCAGTCGGACGGGCACTGGGCGGAGTTTGTCATGAAGCAGCCGGTATGGAAGCCGCTGCAGGCCAGGTGGTATTGCAAGGAGCAGATGTAGCGATTGCCCGCCGCGTCCTTGGCAATGGTCTTCGTCCAAAACGAGGCAAACTGGTTGCCGAGCCCAGAGCTCTGCTGGTTGAAGCTCGCCCACAGGGCGACAATGCCCATCGCGAAGAAGCCAATAGCGAGGATGTACAGGAGAACGCAGCACGTCATGCACACCTCATACCAGCGGAACAGGGCGGCGCACAGGTTAAACGCGGCAACAAGGTAGACCACACCGCCAAGGACAACGGCAGCGACGAGCAGCTGCGAGGCGGCGAAGAAGGCCTCGGGAATGAAGGCAATGGCGAACACCAGCACCAGGATTGCCACGACCAGATTCACAACGCAGCATGGAACAATAAACACGAGGATGAGGCGATCCAGCAGCTGCGCGTTCAGCACCTCCCGCGGCCGACGGAGAATGACGCAGCAGTGCACCGCGAAGATGACAATGAGGAACACAAGGCCGACGCCGCCCGTGACGCACGCAACGATGATTATGTTCGGCTTGCTGTAGATCTCCCCCGGCGGCGCACCAAGGACGTCGGCAGCGGTGTAGCTCGCGTTTGCAGACGCCTCTCCGGTGTCGCCCGTCCTCTCCACACAGAGTTCCAGGCCAGAGACCTCGCTTTGAAGCTCAGAGAGACAGCTGGGCAAGTCGGCGTCGCTGCACGGGGAGTCTGCTGCGCGGCGCTCCACGTGAAAGACTGTCGAGGCAGTGAAGACAGGGCCTCGCCATTCACCACCAACATAGGGGCTCCAATCGGCCACCGTCGCCGTGATGCTGGCGGGGAACGACCAGTCAGCCATGTCGGCCGCGGTAAGCGCCAGTGTCGTCGTGTTGGCTGCCAGCTCGACGGCGGCGGTGGCGGCGGCGCCGTTCAGCGTCCAGGCAATGACCATGTCATTCTGATTGAGTGCCGTCCCCAAGGAGAGGTACAGTGACGGGGCCACCACCACGTACCCGGCTGATGAAGAGGAGGAAGACGAGGAGGTGCCAAGGGATGAAGACGAGCTCCCCTCCGTCCCGTTGAGATCTACATAGATGATGGAGTTCTCTGGTGGGCACCGGTGCGAGAGCAAGTTGAGAGGTGCGCGGGACGGAGAGACAAGCACGCTATCGTTAACGCCAGCGACATAGAAAGAGCGAGAGAGCTGCTCGCGGCAGACGGGGCACATGTAGTTGAGAGAGCTATTGCGCATCATGCAAGCGTCCTCGCTCGGGGCCACAAAGTTGCCGAAGCTGCAGCCTGCACCAAGTGTCGTGCTGCTCAGGGGTGGGGGCAAGAGAGAGGCAACAGACCCGTCCAGCGAGTACACAGGTACGGTGGCAATGGGCTGTGCCGCCAGCGGGAAGAAGTCTGGCTCTTCGACTTGCCACGAAGACGCGTTCAGCAGTGAGGCGGACGTCGTGTTAGAGGAGAGCCAGTAGGCCCACTTCTCCTCCGCGTTCTGCTTTGAAGTAGCGCAGTTGGGCGATACGTAGCGCGCAGCGCCAGCCTCCGTCGTGTTGAGGCCGAGACTGTACTCCTCATGCAGGTTTGCCACCGCACGATTCAGGTAGTGCACGAGCATGTAGGCCATGAACTCCTCATCGTTGGTGATGTACGCAATCCCGCTCGTCGCCACGCCACCGGGGTCGTCTGCATTGATGAGAACAACGACAATGTCCTGCGCCGGCGCCGCCGTTGCGAGGGAGACGACTTTGTTAATGTCGCAGTTCATCAGGTGCGGGTTTGGCGTGCCGAACTCGCAGCCCAAGTTGTTCACCACGGCAGGACCAGTGCATGTCTTCATCCAGGTGCAATCGTGCAGAGCGCCGTTCGGGCGGCTGGCCCCCTCCTCCGGAGAGCGCTCGTACACCGCGTAGACGTTTATAAACGGCATGTAACGAGGCCAAGGGTCTGCCACAATGCCGGCCGAGTTGTTCCGCAGCGCGTTGCAGCACGTGGCGACGTCGCGCAAAAAGGCCGTCTCCTCCCTGTAGCCCGACGCCAGAAACGTGATGGAGCGTGTTGCCCCGTCCGCGGCCGCTTGCTGAACGACGGAGGTCGAGATGCCTTCGTCGTCGGACATCCCTTGGGCCGCTGCCGTGGAGAGAGGCGAGCAAGAAGCTAACAGTGCCAACATCGCCAACACCAACGCAAGCGAAAACGATAATGAGTTACGCCATGGTAGCCGCCGCCTCCCAGAAGGAAACGTTCTATCGGGTGAATGGTGCTGCATGCCCCCGACACAATAGAGAGAGGAGAGGAGGGAGGGAGGAGTACAAGAGAAGGAAGAGAGATAATGGGGGATAGGGTCGCGAGGGCAGCCCTCAGGCTAATAGAGAAGATGATATAGTACAGGAGGTGAGGTCTAGCAACGATTGTATTGTTGAGTCTCTTCCTCTCTCTCTTGTCGAGAGAAGAAACGAAAAGAAGAAATGGGGGGGAGAGTACCGTTTGCGCTCCTTCCGTCCTTTCGTTCCCTTCTCACTTGTGCTTCTCTCGCTCTCTCCCTTGGTCTCCTGTGCCGCAGTGTCCGAAGGCTGAGGGAGGAGTGAAAGCCCAAGAAGAAGGAGTGATCCCTCGGAAGAGGTCGCTCGTGCTGCCTTCGCACCAAAAAAGGAAAGAGAAGGAAAAGGAAGCTGTGGGACGACTCTTCGGCTTCAACGAGACTTACCCTGATCGCGGGTGGGCAGTACCGAAAGGAGGAAGGAGGACGAGGAGGGACAGTGGCATATGCCGCACCTCTCTCTCTGACCACATGACGACACCGACTCCTCTCTTCTCTTCGCTTTGTCGCCTTGGCGTACTCCTCCTCTCTCATCCTTAATCTTCGCACTTCTCTCTTTCTCAGTGTCTTGTATTGTGTGTGTGTGCATATGGGCGAGTACACGTAAAGGGAATGAGAGCCCAATGGGGAGAGGATAGGGAGCCTATCAGAGAACCTCCAGGGGGGAGAGGATGTGAGGCGAGCACAAAAGCTGCGTAGACGCTGATAGCGGGGAGCGAGGGGGGGGGAGGGGGGGAAGGAGACGCAAAAAGAGAGGAAGAAGAGGAGCAAGTACATTGAATGTGAGGGGGGAGGGGGGGATGAGGGACCGTTGTGGGTGCCCATGTGATCTATTTACACATGTGCAGGGACTGAAATGAGTCAACAATAGAATATGAGACAGGCGCACGAAATGCAACATGTGGTGTGGGGGAGGAGGAGGAGAGAGAGGCACCTCGCCTACGGCAGTTTCACGGCAAAGCTAAAGGGGGACGCATTCGCGGCACGAACCAAACGAAAACAGAAACAGACAACAACAACAGCACCAAGAAGTGTATGAAGAGAAGGGGAAGGTGCCGGTCCACCGTTCCCCCTTTTCTCTCTTCCTCTCCCTCCCCACAGATGGCGCGCAGACGCTTTGGGAGTCCCAGATCCCCAGAGAAAACAAGAACAAAAAGAGAACCGGGAATGAAAGGAACGAGTTCTCCCTCTCTGCAGGAGGTGAAACTGACAAGTGACGGGGGGAAGCTGCGTGGGGCTACTGGGTCACGAGGTCGGAGGAGGAAGAGACAAGAAACGACCCCAGAGGTGTGCAGCAGAGTGAGTGCCGACAGCGCCGATGCCGCTGCTAAGACGGCAATGGGTGCTGGTTCGACAAGCCAAGAAGGCTGACCTTGCCGACAGCGATCCCCTTCGGCTCCCAGCGCAGCACAACAGGCGCGTCATACGTCAGCACCTCTGGGCGGAACAGAAACTCGCACTCCACTTCGAGTTCCTCATCCCTCGTCCCAGTTGGCGACACCACCGCAGCGGCGGCGCTTCCGAGCGGGGACGGGCGGAAAACCGGGGTGCGAGGAAGGCACGAGACAACACGGATCGCCTGCCGCGCGTTCCGCGAGTACAGGATCGGCTCCAGGTGATTTGTCAAGCTCTGCGAGAGGACGCGCACGGTGAGGCGGAACGCCGACACTGCGCTCCTTGGCTGTCGCACCAGGACCTTCCCCTTGTGCGCGAGGTCAATGGTAGGGGGCAGCCGGTCCAGCGCAAACGTGGCCTCGTCGCCCAGCTGCGCCTCGTTGACGTGTGCGCCGTCCACATGGATGCCGCGGAGGACAACGGGGAAGAACGCGCCCGTCTCGTTCGGTCCCACGTAGCATGCACAGCCGACCTCGACGGCGCCAGAGGAGACGCGGCCGCGCACGACGGGGCCAACGCCCTTCACTTGGAAGGCGTAGTCCAGCAGCACCTCGAACGATGGCCGGGTGGAGGCGGAGAGCGGTGTCATGGGCACCGACGCGCACAGGCGAGGGAGGTGGGCCACTGTGAACTTCAACAGCCCTAGACCAGCGCCAGTGACCGACGACACGCAGAAAAGCGGCACGCGCGGTGCTGGTTTGACGTACTCGGCACCGCCCTCCTCCTCCTCCAGGCCGCCGTGCACCGCCCCATCACGGTGCTGGGGCAGCCATGTGCGGCAGTACGCCAGCGCCGTCTCCTCGGACTCCACAACGTCGCAGACGCAGCCGGCAGTGTTGCGCAGCGTGGCGGCGACGTCCATGCAGAAGCCATCCAGCTCAAAGTCCTCGACGGTGTCCACCTTGGTGACGGCAACCAGGAACGGCGTGCCAATGGCGCAGCACACTTGCGCGTAGAGGGTGACGGACTCCGCCGCGGTGTCGGCGGCAATGCACAAGCAGACGTAGTCGGGCTTACGGCTCATAAGCCCGAAAAGGCTCGTCTTGGTGATGTCGCCACCAACGTCCATTAGGGAGATAAGTCGCGGCTTCCTTCTCTTCTCCTTCTTCTTCATCATCCGCTCTCCCCGTTCTCCCTCAGCAAACGCGGCGCCAAACACACAGCCCTCATCACGTGGCACATCCCCTGTTGGTGAGGCAGCGGCGGTGTCGTCGGAGCAGGAGGAGGGCAGACACTCGGCGCTGCCGTCCGTGGGGATGTTCGTCTCCCGGTTGCTTGCCGCATCCTCGGTCTCGTTGCTGGGGTGAGTGTCCCCATCCGCGTGGGTGGGAGAGTGGGCCGAGCTGTCCGCAAAGCTGACGCTGCTGTTGCTGCTGCCGTCGCCCTTCAGCTTGCCTCCTCCCCCAAGGCTGTCCTCTCCGTGCCCCTTCTCCTCCACGACCACGCTCACCTCCACCTCCGTGTCGCTGAGCAACTCGTCGGCGGCGGCGCCCGCCGCGGAGGCGGTGACGCAGTGAACCGTCCACACCCTCGTCGCGATGGAGGTGGTGCGTCCCGAGTCGATCTCGTGCTTGTGGTTGAATAGAGATTGCCGCGTGCTGCCGTGACCGTCGTCCAGGGCGGACGTGAGGAGTGCCCCCATCAGCGTCGATTTCCCGCTTCCGAGGGAGCCGCAGAAGCACAGGCTAAGGTCCTGGCCCCGGGCGTGTCGCCGCGAGACGAGAAGCTCGCCGCAGTACAGCGGCACCGGCGCGCGCTGCACGACGCACTCCTGCAGAAGAGTGCAGTCCAGTCCCAGAGTCCGTGCCATGCGCTGGATGGTGTCGACGGACTCGGCAAAGTCCTCGCTCGGTAACCCGCGCACGACGCCGTTGTCGGCGACCCCAAGCTCGTACAGGCACTGCCCCTGGCCCTCCGACACACGAAACTTCATCTGCGTCACCAGATGCTCAAAGCGCAGCGCGGAGATGCCGGTGAGCCGCCACTTGTACTCCACATCGCCCTCATCGTCCTCGGCCGTCAAGGGGCGGTACTCGCTCCTCGCGGTCACCTTGTGCGGCCGGGGCGGCCTTCTTGTCGAGACATTCGCTTCCCAGCCATTTGACGTGTCCTCGCCGGGACACTGCTGTGGTGGGAGCGGGGGAGCCATCTCCCCCTCCGTCTGTGCCGCCGCTTCCGTTGGTTGGGCAGCGTTTTTGAGACGACGTCCCTCTTCGAAGTTGGCAAGACGGTGTGCCAGCGCGTCGCTGCTCGTCGAGGAAGCCGCGCCTGGCACCGTAAACGTTGGCACGTACCGCGGGTCGCCCGTGGTGGGACCGCCAACCGGATCAACATGACTCACGGCCCCATCCGGCGATGGGGTTGGCAAGCCGTGGTGGTGGTGGTGGCTGCCTGGGTTGGTGGGGATGTGAAGGGTGCTGGTGGGAGCACGTATTCGAAACTCCTCGTCCATGGAACGCATTCTCTTCTTCTAACAAAAAAAAAAAAACAAGAATAGAGTAGAATAGCAAAAAGGATCCAAATCGCGAAGCTCCTTGTGAACCTGCCGAGAAGAGAGTGACATGAGCGAGTTGGCAAGCAAGGAGAGGAGGGAAACACATTGCTATTCACAGGGCATGTTCAGGGGGAAGTGCCTCTCCCCCCCCCCCCCCCGAAACGGGCTCTATTCTTCCTCCCACTGCCACTGTTCGCAAAAAGCATACCCATCGGCACAGTCCAGTGGGTGCTGAGACCGGATCAAAGCGAGAGAGTGAGAGAGAGTTGCAGTCACTCGATCTCTTCCTCTTCCACTTCCCGACTCTCCCTTTTGCTTTGATGAAGTGAGTAGTGAAATGAGAAGGAACAGATGAAAGGAAAGGAAACATCGCTAAAGAGAGAGAGAGAGTGCCCGTGTACCGGATCAGTCTTCCCCCTCCTCATTCTCACCCGCTCACAAGCGAACCATCTCGCGTTGACGCGCTCAGATGTTGCTGGGGTAGAGGTACACGCGGACGCGGCGGCCGATGGCCTTGGCGGGCAGCGCGGAGCCGTTGAAGCGAGCGCGGAGCATGCCAGAGTTACCGTGAGGGCGGCTGACGCGGCCCCAGAGCGCGCGGGTGGTGCTGCGGCGAGCGGGTGCCTTGCTCCAGCGCACGCAGCGCTTCACCTTGTAGCCGTGGTAGACGTAGCACACGCGCTTGCCCACGTAGAACTTGGCGTCCTCGCGGGTGTTGACGTTGTCGACGCGGAGGAGAGCGACCTGCTTGGTGGTGCCGTGGAGGCCGCGGGCGTAGCCGGTCATGGTGCCCTTCATGTACAGGCGCGGGGCCTTGCGGTTGCGGTTCACGCGGCTGGTCTTCTTGGACAGCTGCAGCACCTTCTTGCTGCGCTGGGCGTGGATCTTGGAGGTAGCCATGATTCCTTCTAGCGAGTGCTTTCCAAGCTGTGATGGTACATTTGATTGGTGCCAAGAAGAAGAGAGAAGAGGATGGAGAGGGAGGGAGAGATCGCAAGTATCGTTGGAGGAAAGGGAGGGGAAGGAGAACGAGGGAGCACAAACGTTTCGTGCCGTCCTACATACGTTGATGCCACTCTCTCACACTCACTCTCTCTCTCCCGATGCTTGCCTCGCAAGCCTAAAAAGAACGGTAGACAGTTGCCTTCAGCTTAGCGCGTGGGCGGCACAATCACAAGCCAGCAGCCCAAACAGATGCGGCGTACGGGCCTCACTTCCTCTTCTTTGCACCTTCTCATTAGCTTCTGGTGGCGTGACAAGTGCAACAGAGGTTCGTCTCCTTCGTGCGAGGATCGGGCGGTGACACACCACAGCACCGATGACGTCGTCGTGGGGTACCAAGACACAAGCGAAAAGTCAAGGCATATCGAGAGAGAGAGCGCGCAGGGGAGGGAATGGGGACGGAGAGAAACGAGTTTTGATGTGAGCCTTCACCTTTCTTCTTCTTCTTCTTCTTCCCCCCGTGTTCCTTCTTGGCATGANAAGAAGAGGATGATGAAGAGGAAGAGTGGGAAGAGAGCCACCATTAAGCTGCGCTGCCATAGTTCCTCCTCCGGGAGACGGTGCCACTGTCGCCCTCACGGCGGAAGCCGCGGGGGCCGGGCCCGGCGTTTCCGCTGGGTTGTGCGAGTAGCGGCGCGGTGTCCTGGTCCGCCTCGTCAGCAGAGAACTCCATGAGGCGGTCGTTCCACGATGTGGGCATCGCGCTCTCGCGGGCCGCCCTCCTGTCCTCTCTCCACGACTTGATCGTCATGATGATGGCGAGGACGAGATAGAGGATGGCCGCGTTGCGGCACGCCCTGGCTTTCTGCGACTTGTCCCACTTGTTCTCTACGGTCGGGATAGAGAAGGAGTTGATCTGGCACTCGAAGAGCCAGCCAATGAAGAAGCCACAGATGCTGTTGAGGTAGCTGAAGAGCATGCACGCCTTCGAGCCGAACCCCATTGTGAAGGTGGAGTCGGTAGTGCTACTGGCAAAGAAGATACAATAACGAAGAAATACCGGTAGCAAGTGGTGGAATGCCACAGGCAGAGAGACTACACAGTGGCGGACGACAGTGCATACAGCGACGAACGCGCCAGGGGAGCCTGTGTGGCAGGACGCACACGATAAAACAGGAGAACGGTAATGGCACGGTGGCAACGAGGAGCAGAGAGCTGTCAAGGAAGTTCTCAAGAGAAGGGGGGGGGGGAGGTGGTTTGCAGACGAGAGAGCAAACGGCTAGAATGGGGATGTAATGGTAAGACCGCCTCCTACACACACACACCAGATATCCTTCTATCCAAACTGAGCAGGGAAGATCCCACGAACAAGAAGTACATATGTATTAGAGAGGGGGAGAGGATCCGTCACCTGCATCTCTGCATGCCTGCGCTACCCCGCCGAGTCGCCGAGGTGCTCGTTGAGTAGACTATGCTCTCTTCACATCTCTGCTGGGATTGCGCTGTTGCGGAATGGTTGGAGTGAGGAGAACGGGGGGGGGGGGAGAGAGAGAGAGAGAGGGATCCGTTGCATCAGTGTTAGCAGTGAGGAGGCACAGAAAGGGAGAGAAGGAAGGAGAGAGGAGCAACAGACCGAATTGTAAGAATGGTAATATACAGAGAGCGCGCACACAAACCTCACGAGGAAGGCTGGGCGGCGGCCATGGGGGGGGGGGGGCTCACTGGCTCACACCGTGCTACTGTCGTTGGGTGAGCCTGCCTCGTCAAGGAGGCGGGTCCCAGTGGTCGGGCTAGTCGTCGGTCCTCGATGACTTCCGCCGTTTCTGCCGGCGCCGAACAGAGAGGTGATGACGCTGGTGATGGAGAACGGCATGGAGAGGCGTCCGCTGCTGCGGTGGCCAGCCCCGCCAACGCCGCCGATGACGGACTGCGACGCGTGCGGGGATGCGGTTTGCACTACGCTCGGCGAGAGACGGCGGCGCTTCATGGCGACTTTTCGCTTGCCTGTCGGTGCCTCATCCTCGCCTCTGGTGTTGTAGGGGCTACCCAACTCGGTGCGATGTAGAGCAGATCGTGGGTGCGCAGAAGGGTCCAGTGCGCGGCTGCTGCCCGTCAAGAGGGGCTCGCTCACGGCGCTGTTGCTGTCCAGTGCTTCCGCCCCAAGCAGTGGAGCAGCAGCACGAGGACGACTGCGACAGTTACGGAAGAGGGACAGTACACAGACGCGGCACCCGCTGAGTAGACGCCTGCTCCTCGCCGGTGATGCAGCGCATCGACACCAGAAGCAGAACACGGCGCCACAGACGCGACGGACAGGGCCAAACAACCTGTCCATGACAAGGACGATGAACACGACAAGGTAGTAAACGCCAGCCAAGAGAGTCGGAGATACCTTCTCCTCAAGACTCCAGCCGTGCGTGTGGGCCATGAGGGCGAAGGAGGACTGCCTTGTCGCCATCATCCACGCGAACAGGAAGGCTAGAAGCGCGTTGAGAAGACAAAACGCGGCAAACACACGGCGCACGAAGGACGGCCCCCCAGACGCCGCACCCCCGCCTCGGGGAGGAGGAGAAGGAGAGAAGGTGGGGAGGCCGCCGCCATCCCCTGGTCGCCAGTGGCCGCCGTCTTGGCAGTGGAAAGAGAGTAGTTCCTCCTGTGCTGGTGATGGTGGCTCCGACGAGGTAAAGCGCTGACTGTGCGCGGCGAACGAAACCTGCTCATCCAACATGCTTGCCTGCGACTCGGCTGTCGGCATGCGCCGCCACCCTGCATGGTGCGGCCGATCACCCGACGGGATGCGCGGCTCGTCTCTGCGGTGTTCACCAGACGGCGCAGGAGAGAGTCGCGAGGGGAGCACCGCGCTACCGCCGAAGCCAACTAGTGCAACTGGCCGGTCCGAGACGGTGCTCTGTGGGCGTACCCTATGGTCCTCCGCGGCGGCCACGGTGTCGTAAGATGCCGCGATGGACTGCGGTTGTGCAGCGGCTGCGCGGTGGCGGAGAGGCGAGCCAACGGTTCCACCAGTGATGGGGGACAGGCTAGGGGAATAGTGTATGGTACTGCTCCCTAGGCCCCAATCTCTCCGCCCGCCCTCCGCGTTCGCTGCGGGCAAACCTGACCTGTCTGTCATTCCCTCGGTGGATTCCAACTCGTCCCAGACGGTCCGAGGCGTGGCACCTGTGTGGGGTGCTCCCGTCACACGGTCATTCTGCCAATCGCCCCCACCATGGCTAGATTGCATCAGCTAGGCACCGATGACTGGGTGGGGGTTAGGGAAGGGAGGGGGAGAGAAGAGGGGAGAGAAGAGGAAGCGGCAGACAGAGAGGTGGGATTGCCGTGACCTATTCGAATGCCGCAAGTATACACCAGGCTACTAGTCAGGAGTAAAGTGGGGAGAGCCGGAGAGAGCCGCGTGCGCGATAGTACGCGGATAGACGATGCTTCCACCTGCGCAGGCAGTTTCCGCACACATTCCCCACAGGGGTGAGAAGAAGCGATTCGTGTTCATTCTTCCGGGGGCTTGACCTCGGCAAGTCCCACGTCAGGCTTGGGAATGCACCCCCCGGCACACGCAGCAGCACCACAGCAGGGAAGCACAGAAGAATGGCGTGAGTCTCTAGGTGAAGAGTGTCTACGTGATCTAGAAGGAAAGCAAAGAAGGAAGACAATATACATGTGTACAGAGCAATGGATGAAAGAGTGTGGCATCCCTCTCCCCACACCGCACGGTACTTCTTCTTTGTGGGGGGGGGGGGGAGATTACTGCTGCTGATGATGAGAAA
>JASAOB010002759.1:0-54578 GCA_030849825.1 Herpetomonas tarakana
TGTCGGCAACCCCAGGCTCTCGCTCTCCCGTGGCTTACTCCTCCTCCCCCGCTCTGTTCTCCTCGGTTGTCTTGACAGTGGGATCGTCACAAGAGCGACGGCGAACCTGGAAGAAACTCTCTACTTCCCTCTCTTCTTTCTCCTCTCGCGCGCGTACATGCAGACAAACGCAGACACACACACACATAAACACACATGCAGCGTGACTTGTACGCGGGGCTTGTGAAGAAGCGCCACAAGCAGCGCATCAACGTGAGCATCCTGCAGCTCAACGGCCGCATCACCTATGAAGCCCTCATGGACGAGGTTTTCTTTGGCTACCGACAGCGCCGCATCGTTCTCATGACGAACACCGCCGGGCAGGACCCGCGGCTGCCACGGCTACCCGCCGACATCATCGTCCCTCCTTTGCCGTCCTTGCCAAGGTGCACCAGCCGCATTTCCAGTACCGGCTCCTGCCCCTCATCTGTCAGGACATTGACACCTTCGCGGCGATGCAGGCGGTGTGCTCCAGCCCGGGGAGCCCGTTCACCGTGCACGACCGCATCGACCCCCGCGAGCTGACCTTCCGCTTCCACGTGCATGCGGGCGGCGCGTTAGGGTCATCCCTGTCGTCCCTCAACGCCAACAGAGCCCAGATATCCGCATTTTTTGAACCGTTTCTGTCCGAGGCGGAGCGCCAGACACCATTGGCGGCGCGGCGGATGCCGATTGCGGGGGTGGAGTTCCAGGGCTTACTGTACAAGAAGGGCAAGATCTCCGCCCCGCCCGCCGCGGCTCAGCAGGTGTCCACCACGGGCTCCTCCCCTTCCTCCAGTCCGCCAGGCATTGACAACGCGCCGACGCGCACCACGTATATCACCGCGGCTGCTCTCGTTACCACACACGAGTCGCTGAGTGAGTCTGGCATCGCACAACGAGCGCTGATGTGCAGCTTCTTTGACTCCCCCCTCCTTGACACGCTGGCGAGCAACACGGACACCATCCGGAACGTGCGGGGGAGCAAGAATCGCTGCCACGTCATGGCGGTCAAGAGGCCTGTCGGCACCGTGGCCACACCCCTCGCCCCCGGCGGCGCACTAGGCAAAGCAAGAAAGGGAGCTACCGCAGGTGAGGGTGCCTCATGCTCCTCGGCAACAACAATGAGGCCAGCACTGGATGAGCTGTCAATGACGAGCCGCCGCTCCCTCCTGGAGCAGGCCAGGGCGAAGAACCTCCTCGTGTACGAAAAAGTTGCCGAGGGGCAGTACCGGTACGCTTGCTGACAGCTCCCCCCCCCCCTCCACGTGTGGGTGTGTGTGCGTCTGTCTATCCATGTGTGGATGTGAGCACATGACAATGCGCAAACTCCTCACTTCTTATGTCCCCCTCTCGCGGCGGTACCGGAGCGGTCATCTTCACAGTGCCACTGGGCGGAGTCGTCGGCCAAGCAAAGAAATGACACAGAAGAGAAGAAAAGGGGAGGGTAGGGTAAAAAAAAAAAAAAAAACATACCCCGCTGTGAGAACGGAGAAGGGCATCGCTTATGCTTAATGTGCAGAGACAACATAGGTCCGCCTTCATCGTCGCATGGACACACATCCTCCTGTCACCTCTCACCCCCTGTACGTGTCTCTCTGTTTCTCTCCTCTTCAGCATTAAAGTAGCAGCCCTTCCCCGTGCCTCCACCCACCCAACTCTTGTGGATCCCTCCCTCCTTCTTCCTTCTCCCCGGTGGCCCGCTTTTGTTCTCATGAGCGCAGACGGGACCACTGCTGCAAGCTCGTGGGGCGGCTGTGTCGGGGCAGCGCGCTGGCTCACGGAGCCGCTCAAGACGACGCTGAACTACACCACCCCACTCCCTGTGCAGCTGGCTGTCATTCCCACCATTGCCCGGGCCCTCCTCAGTGGTATCCCGATGGACGTGAGCCTCACCGCGCCGACCGGCAGCGGCAAAACGCTCTGCTACCTTGTCCCCATGCTGCAGCTGGTGACAGCGGAAAAGAAGGGCCTCAACGACACACGGCTCCGTGCGCTGGTACTGGTGCCCACGAAAACTCTAGGCCAGCAAGTGTTCAGCGAGCTCACCCGGCTGACGCGGCACACCACCATCGCCGCCGCGTCGCTCTGCGGAGACGGCGAGTCCATGGCCGGCGAGGCTGACATGCTCGTCCGCAGGGTTCGCGCGGCTGCTGCCGGCTGCGGAAGCGCGCTGGGCGTGGAGGATGGCTTGGCGGGTGGGTGGAACGACAGCGACGGAGGCAACCTGCTGTTTAGCGCGCATGGGGTAGCAGACGGGGAGCATGTGGTCCCCAACGCCGCAGACGGGGAGGCCCGGCACGGCGACGTCGAAGCCGACATCGGCGGATACACCTCGTCGCGCGGCTTTCACTACTTCTCCACCATTGACATCCTGGTCGCGACCCCGCAGCGCCTGCTTCGGCACCTTGACAGCACCCCTGGTTTGTCCCTCGCTGCCCTGCGGCTGCTGGTCATTGACGAAGCGGATCAGGTCCTGGCGGGGAACTTTGCGAACCACGTGGTCAAGGTGGTCGAGCGCTTCGATGAGGAGCACAGTATCCGGCAAGCACAGGAGCAGGCAAGCCGGCGCCGTCTGTTCCCCGGCAACAACAGCGACACCATAGCTGGGAGCGCCGGGGTGGCGGGAGCGGCAGGAGGGCACACCCTGCACAAGGTCCTGTGCTCGGCGACGCTGTCCTCCCGCATCGGCCGCATCTCCGAGGTGCGCCTGCGCAACTGCCAATACTTTGCCCTCGCCACCGACGGCACGGCCGTGGCACAGTCTCCGCCGACGGCAACGACAACAACAGCCTCGGCGGCCGCCGTCGTCCGGACCGACTTTGCGCTGCCGCCCACACTGCAGGAGCATCTTGTGTTTGTGGAGGATAGCTACCGCCACGCGGTGCTCCTGAAACTCGTGCGCACGCTTCTCCTCAAGATTGACATGCAACGCGCCACTAAGCAAACTGCAGCCGCGCTGAGGCAGCAGAAGGACGAAGACACCGAGGACGAGGATGAAAAAGAGGATGGGGCGAAGGGAGGCAGCGTGTCGGCAGCGAAAGTGGAACAGCTTCCGCAGATGGGCGTCAGCGACTACCCGACCACCGACGACAATGCTGGCACCGGCATCCTAGTGTTTTGCAGCTCCGCCGAGGAGGCCCGCGTCATGGGGCACTTTCTCAGCGCTGCCGGCGTGCGCGGCGTCATCGAGTTCACCACACTCACCACCGAAAGCGAACGTCGCCGGGCTCTACTTCGCACTGACACCTCCTCCTCCTCGTCTTCCTCTGCACCGCCAAGCGTGGCACCGAACGTTGTGGTGGCTTCCGACGCGCTAATGCGTGGTATTGACATCCCCAACACGGGACACGTCATCATGTACCACCCACCCGAGTCCATTTCGCAGTACGTGCACCGCGCCGGCCGCACGGCGCGTGCGATGCGACCTGGCCACCTGCACGTGCTGCTCAGCAAACTCGGCCCGAGTGGGACGCAGGCGGACGGCGAGGTCGCTGCCTTCCGGAAGCTCAGTGGAATGGTTACGCGCACACTGCCGCAAGTGTACGAGCGTCACTTCTTTCTCTTTGCCAAGGCGCCGGTCGCTGCCGCCCCGATGGCAACGGGCCCCCACGGCGCGGGCAAGAGCAGCGGCAAGAAAGGCAGCAGCCACAAGAACGCCAGACGCGAGGACAGCCCACCGCAGGATGTGTCCAACGCGCCAGCTGAAGAAGCCGCGTCCGGCGCGGGCAAGCAAGAATCCGGCGCGGTAGACACCACAGGGACGTACGCGGAGTGGTGGGTGAAGGAGGCCAACACGTTCCTCGAGAAATCGCAGCAGCAGCTCAGGGTGAGGTGGGCCTCGGCACTGGAGGCTGGTGGGGAGGGGGATGGCAAGAGCAAGAAGCGGCCCCGCAGCATCTCACCCAAGAGGCAGTAGGCCCTCCCTCCCCCCCCCCCCCTTCGCTGCCCCCTGTCCTCTAAATCCCGCAGCTGTGCTTTCCCTATGAGAGTACGTGTGTTTTTTTTGTTTGTTTCTATTTCTAACGCACGATTAACCCACTTCAGCAACATCCACTCGCCTAATAAATGACTGCTGAACCCCCCCCCCCCCCTACCATCCCGCACACACACACACACACACCGATACGGAAGCAGAACGAGAGAGCGAGAGAGAGAAGGAGGGACAGGCAGAGAAGAGTCTTGCGGTGAGCAGCGTATAGCGACAGTTTGAAGATAGGGAGAGGGGGCGGAGGGGAGTAGCTGCCCACCGCAGGACCACTCTAGCACCTTTCTGAGATCGGCAGACGAGTCCCTAAAGAGTCACACCCCATCCGAAGAGGGCACCATAAGCGGCTCTCTTCCCTTGCTCCTCCTCCGTTTGCCTTCGCATACCGTAGGAACCTCACTCACACATACATACACATACACTCATATACACGAACTTGCTTGCTCGTTCCGCTCCCCCCCCCCCCCCACACACACACACGAGCAGGCAAGCGGCCGCGCACACCCACCCGCCAACGCGGATTCGTAGCTCACAGGAGCAAAGGAGAGGACAAAGAGCGGTCAGGGATGGGTGGCAAGAAGCGCAAGGCGACGAGTGGACCTATCAAGAAGGAGAGCAAGTACAAGATCCCGCGCCGCTTCGACTGCCCCATTTGCGATGCCAAGGCTTCCATCGCGGTGCACGTGGTGAACCGCGAGGGCCACAAAGAGGCCCTCATCAAGTGCCGCAACTGCGGCCTCGGCGCCAACGACCCGCCGCGGGCCATGCTGCCGCTGGAGAAGGCCGTGGATGCCTTCTTCGCTTTCCGCGAGGAGCTGATGGAGAAGGACCGGGCGTACCTGGATCGCCACGGGCTGGATATTGGCGGTGTCACGACGGCCGCGACCAACCGCAACAGCGACCATGTGGAGATCAGCGGCGGCAGCGCCGCGGTCATGTACCCTAGCAGCGGGCGGGCGGCTACCAGTGCCACCACCACCGCTGCTGGGGTACGCAACCTTGCCGAACTAGAGCGCGCCATCCACGGCGGTCGCCAGCACAACAGGGGCGGCAGTGGCAATACGGGCGGGGAAACCGCAAAGTACGACAGGGCATCGGCGGCGATGCGGGACATTGACGAGGACATTGCCGGCACCGCAGCACAGTACTTCTCCCCGCGCGGAGACGCGGAGAGTGAAGAGGACGAGTATGCGGCCATGTTCAGCTAATCAAAGGGGAACGCCGCCAAGAGACGAGTCCTCGAACCGCCTCAGATCCCTTATGACCTTCTTTTTTTCTGGCGTGGGTATGGGGGTGTGTGGCGTCATCTGTGGGCTCGCCTGTGGCAGTGTCCTTATTGAAAAGCCCCCCCCCCCCCCCTTTGAACACTATGTGCAAAACCAAATGCAGAAGAGGAAGAGGCGTGTGTGTGTGTGTGTGTGTGTGGGAACGGTGAGGAGGAAACCTGGCGGCCTCCACCCCTACTCCCTGTATTGTGCTAGGCCACCACCACCAATAAGCAGACCGGTTGCCCACAACAACGACGACGAGGGCCACTCCTCTCTCTCACTCTCTCCCTCTCTCCTCATTTTCGCTTCTCGCATGATACTGTTATGATGTCTCAAAGGCCCGTTTTGGTCATCTCCACTTTCCTCCTTCTTCCTTTGTTCAGCATACACTATGTCCGACCAGCCACCACCCGCGAAGAAGCCTCGTCTGTCCAAGTTTGGCTCGGCGCACGCGCGGAAGCAGGGCGGGGACGTGAAGAGCAAAACAAAAGCCCACAAATTCGACGCCACACAGTACCACCAGAACGCCAACCGGCGATCTATCCACGCACTTGTCAAGTTCGATTGCCCCATCTGCCAATGCAAGAACACGGTGATGGTTGACTTAGACAGCAAGAGGCACACGGCGACGGTGCGGTGCACCTACTGCCTCTCCCTTAAGCCACGCCCGGCGGAACTGCCCTACCCCTTTACCACACCCTTCACCCCACGGCTCGAGAATAAAGCAGACGCGTTCTTCCGGTTTAGCGAGAAGTACCGCGCGCTGGTTCAGCACTCCTCCTCCTCCTCTTCCCCGCCCTCCGCCCCGACAGGTGGCGGGGAGGGGGGCACGGCGAGGGGCATCACCACCGGCTCGCCTACGTCCTTCCCCATGGAGTCCACTGCTCCTGGTGCTGGTGTGCAGGGCGGCGGCGGTGCAGCCGCCCCCTCGGCGCTGGAGGGTGGGCTCCTGGACAACCTTGACGAGATTCTGGCGGCCTCTCTGGAAGGCGACCATCCTGTGGAAGGGGAGACCACACACCCCTCGCCTCACCACGATGGCAACGTCAGTAACGACAGAGAAGATGGCGACGACAAAGGCATGCATGGCAACAACGCCACCAACGATGACAAGGAAAGCGAGCACACCGGAGGGAAGGAGGGCGATGTGGAGGAGGAGGAGGAGGAGGAGCTTGTTGACGACGTTGATGCATTCTTTAACGACGAGTAGCACGACCCCCCCCCCTCGCTCGGCATGCGCACACACGCACACACACACTAACACACACTAACACAGACACAAACACGGGCACACGTGTCTCTCCCTCTCAAGTCCACAGCGCGTTAGAGGCACCATGCAGACGTGCGCAAGGCACAAGACACCCTCCTTTGGCATTTCCCCAATGCTCATGGACGAATCTGCCCTCTGTGCCATTCTCGTCCTTCCTCGAATGCTCGCTCGCCTTTCCGATAGATATCACACATCTCTCTCTCTCTCTCTCTCTCTCTCTTTGGTCGGCTTTCTCAACCTTACATGCATGCGAGCGCGCCGTCTCCGTCACGGCGGTGGCGGGAGTCGAGCGAGGCCCGTGACGCCCACTTCCGGCCCCTTTGCCATACCCATTAGAGGTTTCTACCTGACGCGACCGGTGCTGGCGCTGGAGAGGGTGGAGGTGGCCCATATGAAATCCTACCAGCAGCCGACCCCCTCCTTCTCGTTCCCCACCTCCCACACTGCCGCTGCTGCTGCAGCGTCGTCGTCGTTGACGCCGCCGCTTGGGCGACGAACAGCCTCCAGCCCCTCGCCTTTCTACAAGGGCGGGGTAAGGAAGGCGGGAGCCGCGGAGCAGGACGGGGCTTCGGCAGCGGACTCGCACGCCACGATGGACTACACCATGGTGGCCGACGACGCAGGGGGTCCGCCGGCGACGCGCAACAGCGGCGCGATCCTTCCCCGCACCCTTGGGGGCTCGCTGGCCACCGCCGAGCACTTCTACTTTCGCGACACAGAAAATGGCATCACGGAGAGTCTCTCACACGGCGGCCGATCGCACTCCGCAGGCGGCGGCGAGGACGACACCGACGACAACGGGGGGAGCAACAAGCTTTCCCCCTCGAGCTTTCCATCCCCACAAGGCCGCTACTCCCAGCAGCAGCAGCACCACCACCACCACTACCACCACCACCACCAGTGCTCCCCCCAGCGGTTCTACTTCTGCGCTCTGTGCCGCGAGGAGATTGACCCCGCCGTGATGACGCCGCGGGGACACATCAGCACAGACAACCGCGCCAGCCACACCAACCACACCTGCCGCGAGGTCGTCCTCGACTCCCTGGCGCTCCTCGGCGTGCGCGGCTACCCGGTGGATCACATGTACCACGTGTGGTCCACGACACTCTACCACCACCCCGCCTTCCCTCGCATCCGCGCGTGGGTGCGACCGTGGTGGTCACAGGAGAAGCGGGCGAACCACCTGTTTGAGCTCCTTCGCGGCCTCAAGGATGCCGGCGTCATCGACGTCGGGCTTGCTGGGGTGGCGCCCGATGTCAAGGGCGGCGAGGCCTACCACCACCGCCGCCGCGTCGCCTTCGAGCGGCTCGAGTACATTGGCGACAACGCGTGGGGTACGCGGATGTCAAGCAGAATGATGCTGTTGTTTCCGGACCAGCAGTGGCAGTACAGTGAACGTGCGTACGCCTTCAACTGCTTTCGCGACGCTATCGAGATGAATGTGACGAACGAGATTCTGTTCGATGCCCTGCGCCTGGAGCGGCTCTTCCCCGCAGCTCAGCAAGCGAAGCTAGGCTCAGGCAAGATGAAGGCGGATGCTGTCGAGGCCATCATTGGCGAGCTGCACCTCGCGCTCTGGGGCTGCGAGCCGAAGCTCTACGATGACGTTGGCTACACCGAAGTGAACGCGTATCAGGAAGACCGGCTGGTGAGCGTGCTGGAGCACTGCCTGACAGAGCTGTACGACCTTATCATGCTGAACTATTGCCAGGAGCTGAGCTGGAACGCGGTGCCGCTGGCCAAGGAGCTGGCGGTCAAGCACATTTGGCAAAGCACGCGACCAAGCATGAAACAGCAAAAAGGCTTTCCCCGGCGGCACCTCACCACCACCACCACCACCACCACCGCACCGATTGCGTCAGCGACGTTACCGGAAACTGCCTTCGCAACTACTACCGCTACTACTACGTCTGCCGCCGCTGCCTCTGTCAAGCCGCCCGTCCCTCCCACGGACACGGAGCAAGAGGGTCAGAACGACGACCTTTCGCTGATGGGTGGGGGTGCGCCATCTCCGTCCACACGGAGAACGGCAACGTCATTGCTCGGAAGCGTGCGGCTGCTCCCAGCGCTGCCAGGCCTGTTCACCGCCCCGACGCCGTACCCGCGGGTTGTGCCCAACCCGCTGCGCGCGCAGACCACTCACGAGATCTCCGACATGACCAAAAGCTCCTTCACCGGACAGGACGTCTTCACAGAGCTCATTGAGAGCTACAGGAGACTGCGCTTCCTTAGCGACGATGCTCTTCAGGTGTTTGATGTGCAGGACAGCGAGGTGAACCCGCCTCGCTGGGGCGAGCTGGTTGGCAAGTTGGTCCCCTCCCTTGTGTGGGGGCAGGGCGTCTCCGTAGCGCTTCATCAGCATCAGCTGGACAGGGGGAACGCCTTCTTTGCGGATCCGTACTACAACCTCTTCCCCGCACCGCGCGCGGCAGACAAAGGGGAGGGGCGTGGAAAACAGGAAAGCAGCGCACGGCAGCGGATGTGGGGGGCTCTGGCGCTGCCCACCGTCACGCGGGCCAACCCTATCCCCACACACAACGAACGCATGGACCTTGCGCGTCGGTCGGCCGTCCCCACTCTGCAAGAGGCACGCGCGGACCTCGACGCGGGCGGCGAGGACGCGCTACTCGGCGGTGCCGAGGAAGAACTCCCTTTTGCACCTTCCCGGTTCGTGCCCCCCGTTGGCGTGAAGCCGCCGAGCGCGGGGGTCGTGACGGAGCGAAACCTGTACCCTGGTCAGTTTGCCTTTCTCGCCTACCGTAGTACTAGTAGCCCGGCATACCCCTCCCCCATCGTTTCAAACGCAGAGGAGGCGGTTGCCGAGTTCCTACAGGAGAGAGCGAGGAGACAGTGCGAAGGTGAAGGAGGCGCGGGGGGCGGCGAGGCCGTCACCCAAATCGCCAAGGACGCGGACGCGGACGCGGACGAGGCGGCGCTGTTGCAGCTGAACGAGGCGGTGCGGTACTGGGTCGCGAAGGCGGAGAGGCGACGGCACTCCCCAGAGGCGGCGGTGCTCTTCCAGCGGCAAGTAGGTAGCCCCTCCTCGTGAGCAAGGGAGGGAGGGATGGATGGAGAAGGAGGGAGAGGAAAGAACCTCCCTCATAATCGTGTCCGCACACACACCTTCCTTTCAACGGCCTCTCACACCCGCCTTAATGAATCACCAGGAGCGACAAGGGAAAAGAGGAAAAGCCAAGGAATGGAGGAGGAAGCCGACGTACACGCCCCGCATTTCCTCCTGAGAGGACTCCCCAGTGCCTCATCTCCCCCCACACACATGCACGGACAGACACAAGCGGCACTTGTCACAGTGTCCTTCTTGTCGCTGCTGCTGCATGTGTCAAGAAGAGTGCAGTAGTGCTGTTACTGCTCATTTTGGGTCCCTTCTCCCTCACCCCCTTTTTGGCCTCCCTTCCCACCGCTCCCACGCAGCACGCGTAGGTGTCAAGACTAGTCAAAAAAAAAAAAAGGAAACGTGGACATGTCAAAGCAGAGGAAAGGCGTGGGAAAGCCCAGAGGCGGTGACGGCGAGGTTGTTGTTGAGCTGGAGCCGCGGGGCATCTACTTTACCTTCTCGCGCATCCGCCCGACCTTCTCGTGCGGGCGTCCCATCCAGAGCACGATGGACCAGTTCCTCCAACACGAACTCACCGCCCGCGACCTGCCCTTGCTGTGCGTCTTCACGGACGGCACGGACTACTTTAGCCAGAATAACCGCCGCCTGTACCTGTACAAGAAGTTGGAGGAGCTTGGTGAGCTGCGGACCATCCCGGTGCGGCTGCGGCCGCTGCCCAACACCCGCCGCATGGCGCAGAAGTACTCCCGCGACAAGTGCTCCCTCACCGCGACGCTGATGGGCAGCAACAGCGGCGGCGGTGGCGGTGGCGGTGTGAAAGGAGAAGGCGGCAAGGGCGGAAACGAGGAAACATCCGAGGAGGCGGACAGAAACAACGGTGACAGCCATGACGGCGACAGTGACGACGACGGCGGCGGCGGCGAGGAGGAGGAGAAAGGCAGTGGCGCGGAGGATCAGGACACGGTAGGCATCGGGAGAGCACAAGAGGAAGAAGGCGGCAGCGTTGACGTGGAGGGAGAGGCACCGCCCACCACCGCACCCGCAGATGAGACAAGGGAACGACTTCGCCGCGGCAGCAGCGGCTTGCGATACTCAGAGGGCTACCAATTTGGTCGTGTGGACTCGCTCACCTCCCTCAGCAACATCCCGCTCTCGGGCGAAGGCTTCGTCGAGCTGTCCGGCGCCGGCGGCACGCTGCCGACCACCATCACAGGCCTGGTGTTTCCTGTCGAGTACTACTGTACATCCTCGTCCTCGTCCTCGTCCTCGCATGATGGTGGAGAGAGGAAAGGGTCCTCTGAGCCAGCCGATCGCGCGGGGCGGAAGCACGCTGCTGTCGCCACGCGACAAGGCAGCAACTGTCGGGAGCATCCCCCGAGCCTCCCCCACCACGCCTTGTCGCACGCCATCGACGACGGCAGCAGCGACCCAAAAACAGGGATGGGAGAGCCGCACAGTGAGCGCCATCGTCGTCACCCTCATCGGCAGCAGCAACAACAAAAACAACAGCAGCAGCAGCAGCAGCAGCGAAAGCAGGGAAAGCCATCCGCCAAAGCGACGCTAAAGGAGGGAGTGGAGGAAGGTGTGAGGGGCAACGAGGAGGAGGAGGGCCCTCTGGCCAAGCGTCCCAAGCCGCAACGCAGCGCCGACCCACCCCAGCCAATCACAAGAAAGGGGAAAGCCAAAGCCAAAGTCCGGAAGCGCTCTGCTTCGTCCTCTTCATCAGACGCGGGTGGTGCCAGGGGAAAGGGCAACAGCCTGGAGGAGGAGCTCATGGCGCTCGGCCTCCGTCACTAACTGCGGTGTGCGGAGAGAGAGAGACCAACACACACACACACACCTTCCTCCCTCTCTCTCGGCAACACCGATGGTGCGGCTGTCAAGCAAGGACGGAGAAGGAAGGCACAGAAAGAAGGAAGGAGGATACAGACGGTCGCATATCCACCCGCTCAAAAGCGCTGTCGGCGACAGAACCGTTACCTCCCCTCCCCCAACCCCCTCTTTGCTGGGAAAGCCTTGAATGAGCCCAACGCACAAGGGAAAAAGAGAAAGGGATCTCCACTTTGTACTTTCATCTGCAAGGGATCCCATACGGTGTGCCTAACCTGCATGACAACCCCTCCTCCTCCTCTCTCCCTTGTGTTTCCTCGAACAGCATCTCCGCCTCTGACTTTCCCCTGCCCTGCATACAAGGAGCAGCCGCACACACACACACGCACTTCTCGCCTCATTGACTCTCCTTTCCCCCCTCCTTTCCCCCTCTTTTCTCCTTTCGCAGTGGCCTTGTCCCTCCCGCAGTGTAGCATCGTAGTAAACATCCGGCATCTCCTCCTCCTTGGGGTAGTTTGGGTAAACACTATCTCCTCTCCGCCAGCTTTGTGCGGCGCTTACCATAGCAGCTCACCTTAACACACACGTGCATACATACATTCCATTGTAGGAAACGAGGCAGCAGTGAAGATGGGCAGCACCTTCTCCGCGGATGTCACCTGGTCCCTCGGGTGTGTTGCGGGCAGCCGTGTGTCGGATGGCCAGGTACTGGAGTTGTGCGGGGCGTCGAACCGCATTGAGGCCGCCTACCAGAAGTGGCTGGCTGGCAAAGGTAAGGACAAGAACAAGAACACGGGAGACGGCGGCGGTCGTGACGCAGCAACAGCAACAGCAACAGCAACAGCAGTAGCAGCCACAGAGGCGAAGCTCACGCTGGAGTTCGCTGTGGTGTCGACGGATGCCACCGACGCAGCCACCGTCCCCTCCTCCCCTCCGCCCAACTGGCTCAGGGCGAAGCTTCTCATCGACTTTGAAGCCATGACGGGTCAGCTCGTCCTGCCCATGCCCTTCACCATCAGCGAGGCCCAGCTGCACCAGAGCAAGCACAACAACGTCAACGTGAGCAGCGTGAATGGTCAAGGTACACCAACGCAGCATGGGCAGTCTGTCCCGGACGCCGGCAAGGCAGCTGAAAGCTCCTTGGTGGTAACGGGGGCACAGCCTGCCCGCACGCTCTTGCGCAATGGGGTGCCGCCAGCGGTGCCGGCCGACGACACGATCCCGCAGCGCGCCTACCGAGGCCGGCCATGGTGGATGTGGATGGGGCGGGGGCAGTTTCGCGACTACACCTCCCAGCAGCGTGCTCGCCTGGAGGCTCTGTACCAGACCTACTTGGACGCCAAGACGGCCTACCATCTCACCCAGGTGAATCCCACCGCGACACCGACGCAGTTCACCACGCACCTCGCCGCGTACAACGCCGCCCGCGAGGTGACCGTGATCATGAACCGCGGCAAGTACCGCGTGAACTTCGAGACGATGGAGCAGCAGAATACCAAGACAGGCAAGGTCCGCCCCATGCGCCGCATCGCCCAAAGCACAACGTGTGTCGCGGGGCGTGCAGCGGATCAGCAGCCCGTCTCGGTCCGAGAGAACGACCTCACCCTGCTGGCCGCTCTCGGGGACGGTGACATGGTGCCGCTATGGAAATGGGAGCAAAGTAAACGCAAGGGCACCTTTGAGCCGTACACCCCTGCCCTCTGCGCGCAGATTGAGCGGCTCTACCAGGAAGCCCTCCGCGATGTCGCGGAGGCCAAGAAGGCCAACGGCAACGACGCCGCCGCGACTGTGGATCCCCATCTCATGAGGAAGTCGGTGAGGATGTTCACCCGCCCCACTGCGCGCCGGTCCGCCCGCTTCATTTTCTCCTTCGAGAACCCCAACCGCTTCCAGCAGATCAACGCCCGCACCCTCGTCGCGCGGACCGTCATCCGTACGCTCGTGCCGCGCACCGCCATCCTGCAGCTCGTGCAGCTCGACGCGCAGTCGGCGCTCACCCCGCCCCCGGCGGTTGCACCGACGACGACAACGGGCGTCGCCATCACCAGCGGTGCGGCCACTCTCCACACACAGCCTCCGTCGAGTGAGAGTACGCAGCCACAGACCGGAGTCACTGAAGCCGCTGGCGACAAGGCGGATGGGATGAAGGAGCTCGCTGGCGCGCTGGGCCTCAGCGAAGCCTCTGTGGAGTCCCGCAACCGCATTGCCTCTGCATGGGGGTGTATCCCCACGCTGCCCGACACCCTCGCGACAAAAGGAACGGCGCCTACGACCGCCCCCACAGCCACAGCAGCAGCCACAGCAGCAGCCCCAAGCATCGATGACGCACAAAAGAAGAGCACCGACGCTGCGCGGTGGCAGTATGTCAACCGCTCTGGTCGCATCTGGTACGACATGCTGGGTCTTGACAACTACACCATCGAGACCTACTACCAGGAGTACCTGAAGAAGAAGGAGGAGGCGGCGAAGGCGGCAGGCGGGAACTCTGTCGCCTCCACAGCCGCTGCGGCAGTAGCGGATGCAGCGGATGCAGGTACGACGCCATCGGCGCTTCCCTACTGGCAGTGCAAGGGCGTTCGCTGTGGCCGTCAGCACTACACCATCGACTTTGAGAAGTTGACGCAGCTCAATGAGCAGACGGGCAAGATCCGCGCTATCCGGCGCCAAGTTACGCCGCTACCCGACCCTCACAGCCAGGCCACTCCCGCAGACGCCAACGCCGTGCCAGCCGCGGCGGCGGCGGCAGCCACAGTCACGCCACCGGCAGCCGCTGTCGGCGCTACCACTCCTACCGATGCCGGGAAGCAGATCAGCACCGACAAGGACCTTGCGCTGGCAATGGAGGAGGAGAAGGCACCGCGCGGGGATGCGAGCACGTACCTAGGCCGGGGCCAGGTGGATCGCTGGGCGAGCAAGGACCTTGTGGCACGCTGTGTCGTGTACGCAGACGCAAAGGATGGGCTCTACATGTGCATGCTAAACAAGGCGGACATCACGGCGAACAACAACAAGTTCTACTTTATGCAGGTGCTGCATGCCAAGGACAAGCCCGATGAGTTCTACCTTTTCACCCGCTGGGGTCGCGTCGGCAACGTTGGCCAGACGAATGAGGAGAGGTTCAACAGTGCCGACGCCGCCACCACCGCCTTCAAGCGCGCGTTTCACAGCAAGACGCGCAACTCTTGGGAGGACAGGAAGAACGCCAAGCTCAAGAGGGGCAGGTACATGCTCATGCGCATTGACAACCGCACAGAGGAAGAGCGGGAGGCGGAGGACGGCCCCGTTGACGAGGAGGTCAAAAAGCACGCCACCGCCGCGAGCGAGCGCCTCGCGTTGAAGAAACCAGACATCGTGGTGCTGCCCTCTCGACTGCACCCGTTGGTGTTCGACCTGATGAAGTACATCACGGACCGGAACGACATGAACAACATGATGAGCGCGGACTTCTCCCTCGACGTCAAGCGCATGCCGCTCGGACGCATCACCAAGGCGCAAATCAAAGACGCCTTCACCGTTCTCACGCAGCTGGAGAAGGTCATCAAGAGCGATCAGCCGAGCAGCAACAAGGAGCTGGTTGAGCTCTCCAACATGTTCTACACCCTTCTTCCTCATGTCGTGTCGACGCACTCGCGCCTGCCTGCCATCGACAATCTGCTGCTCTTGCAGAAGAAGATCGACCTCGTGCAGACACTCGGCGACATTGAGATCGCGAACGAGATCATGAAGATGGACGCCCTCTCACACCAGCAGCGCGAGCAGCAGCTCAAGGACGGCAAGCCCATCGAGGTGATCAACCAAATGGACAAGGTGTACAACTCCCTGAAGTGCGACCTCGCCCCAATCGACATGAACGACCCCATCGCCCAGCGCATCAAGCGATACGCCGAGTTGACTCGCGGCGAGACGCACTACAACGTGCCGCACGTCGAGCAGATCTTCTCCGTCAGACGCACTGGCGAAGATGAGCGGTGGCAGAAGTTGCAGGAGGAGACAAAAGGGCTAGATTACGGGCCGAAAACCAACGTGCGCATGCTCTGGCACGGCAGTCGCAAAACCAACTACCTTGGCATTCTGTCCCAAGGCCTCCGCATCGCCCCACCGGAGGCACCGTCGACGGGCTACATGTTTGGCAAGGGTATCTACTTTGCGGATGTGGTGAGCAAAGCGAGTGGCTACTGCCATCCCGTCAACAACAAGGGCCTCATGCTCCTGTCAGAAGTCGGGCTGGGCAAAATGCTGGAACTGGGCAACTCAAAGTTCATGACGGTACCCGAGAAGGGCTACTACAGCACCAAGGGCGTGGGCAGCATGGCGCCGTCCGCCAAGGAGGTGCACGACGGCGTCACGTGGGCAATAGGCCCAGTCAAGAAGCAGCAGCACCCACGCGTGAAGAGGACATCGCTGTACTACCCCGAGTACATCATCTACAACCCCGCGCAGTACCGGATGAGATACCTTATCCAGGTGGCTTTCCGCTCCAAGTGAGCCACCTCATTACACCTCCCCGTCATGTACCTCTACTTTTCTTACCCATCAAAAAAACTCGCAAAGAAAGAAACTTCTTCCCCCTCCCCTTCATTGTTTGAGAACACTGTTTCCCACTCATGCCGTTTTCCCTTCGATCCCCTTTCCTACTTTGTTTCGTGTTCTGCTACATGTGCATCTCTATATATATCTTCCTTCTCCACCCTCGCTTATGGATTGGCTACTCGTTTCTTATCAACCCCCTCTCCCCCACCACCGTCACACACAAACAGGCATGCGCTTAGCGTCCTCGTACGGCTCCGCATTCTTCCTCATTGAACCGTTTACGTTACACTTTCTACTCCCCACACTACCTCCTCCTTCCCTTGTCATTACTGCGGCTGCGGGTTTCTTTTAACCCACGTCCCTTCACCGTTCACCACCAATCACCAATCCCCACCCCCCTCCCTGCCCCCTTTCTCTCTGTGTGCGTGTGCTCCACCAGTCACACCATTATATCTTTCCCTCTCCCCCTTCATCTTTCCTTCCTTCCTACTTCCGAGGGAGGGGGACGCAGCCAAACAACAAAAACCAAGAAGGCTGTCGGAAGCTGATGCGATGCGGCATAGAGGGTGAAAGGCTGTGTATGTGCTTTCTTCGTGGACGTGTCGGCTTGGCATACATCCTCCCCTCACCTCATCCCACCTCCTCCTCCACTCCATCCTCTACCCTTTATCGTAGGATCGCAACAGCAAACACGAAACAGCATTGGGAAGGTACGGCGGAGAAGCGTAGGGTTCTCCTCCTCTCTCCCTCCCCGCCCCTCCATTCATCCACACTCGTACAACGCACAGCGCACAACGCCACAGAGTGTCATGGCAGACGACGGCACCGGGCACATGCCCAACCGGAGAGCCAAAGGCAAGAAAGGACATGGCCTGCAACTGCGCCAACGGAAGAAATCGATGGCCGAGCTCGTGAATGAGCAGATGACGGAGGTGATGACGGGCAGCGGCCGAGGTGGTGGCAGAAACGGTAGCAGCGCCGCCGCCTTCGATCCCTTTCTCGAGGAGGAGGGAGGCATGGGGGTGGCCGAGGATTATGAGTGGGGCGACGACGCCCACGAGGACGAGTTTGACGGCAGTCACCCCAAAGGCCGGAAGCAAGCCTCCTCCTCGGGGGCCGCCGGCGCCGGCAACCACAAACGCGGCCGCGCCTACAGCGAGGACGAGGACGGTGGGGAGACAAGTCAGCGTCGGCTGCGCCGTCGTGGCCCGCTTGACGCCTCGCTCTCCGAGGGCAAGTACGCGGCCAAGCCCGTGGCCAACGTGGAGGCCATGATGGACGACATCTTTGGTGACCTGGACATGGGTGACCTGGATGCCGAGGGCGAGGAGGACGTCCACGGCAGCGGCAGCGGCAGCGAGGATGGCGACGACGACGACGGCGAGGAAGGGGAAGGAGCGAAGAAGAAGAAGGGCCGAAAGGCGCAGAGGAAGGCGAAGGACCTCAGCGAGGAGGAGTACATGGAGTTCTTGGCGGAGAAACGCAAGAAGCGCTCCGCCGCCCTGCGAGGCAGCGGACTCCCCTCGTTCGGCTCCGTCGACGGCGAGGAGGGGGCCATTCTGGAGCAGCTGAACAGCCTTCGCGAAGCACAAATCAGCCTGGTGAAGAGCGCCGCTGCGGCGGACACTGGGGCGGCGGGTGGCAAAGGCGAGGACGCCCTGCGCGCTAAGACGCAGCAGGCGGTCAGGCACTACATCATGCTCTACTCCCAGCTCCTGCGCATTCGCGTGAAGCTGCAGCCGGCCCTGACCAAAGCCATCAGCCTACCGCAGTACTACGCAAGAGGTCTCTTCACAGAACCTCAGGAAGAAAAGGAAGGGGAAGTAGACAGGGAGGACGAGGAGGAGGAAGCGGCCGCGGTGGGGGAACCGGAGAGAACCCGGCAGGCCTACAACGCCGTTGTCGCCGAGCTGCGCGAGCTTCTCGCCACGCTCTACCGCCTGACCAGCCCCACCCCCCTCGCCACGGAGGAGGTTGGCGCCGCAACCAAGCTGCCGCTGCCTGCCCCGAACTTCGCAAGGATTCACAAGTTTCACACCACCCGAGTGAAGAAGAGCGCGGACGAGTGCTTGGCGTACTGGGGCAGCAAGCTCGTGCAGGCCAACAGTGCGAAACTGAAGACCATCTCGCAGCCTCTCCCGCAGCAGATTGAGGCCATTCTGGCCAACATGCCACGGCTCCGCCGCAAGGTGCAGAAGAACCGAGCGCACCTTGCTGTCCTTGCCCACCCCGACCACGTACGCGCCGCCATGTCGAAGGAAACCACGACCAACACCGCCACCACGAGCAGCAGCACCGGCAGCGCTGGCGCCGGTAGTGGGGACGAAGCAGCGAGAGAGCGCTGCGCCGCTGCTGCGATGAAGCGGGCCATGGACATGGCGGACGGCGATGTTGACGAGGAGATCTACGAAGACTCTGATTTCCTGCGGGAACTGGTGCGTCGAGGCGGCGCGGTGGCCCATCGCCTGGAGCAGCAACTGACGCAGCTGAACCGGGAGACGCTGCCGGCGAAGGAGGGGAAGCGGAAGGGATTCCACAGAATCACCAAGGGCCGGGAGGTGAACTACGAGCCGCGGCCAAAGCTCGTCGGCTTCCTCATGTCCGAGGACATGGATGGTACGGGGCGTAACGACGTCGTTTTCAAGTCACTGTTCCAATAAACACTCGGCAGCTGAAGAAACATTGAGGGGGGAGAGGGTTACCTTCTCCCTTCCTTCCACTCTCTCCTCATTGGCTTGCTTGTTGGTGTGTGAGTGTGTCGTTGATGTTGTTGTTTGCGGCGATCTGTTTCTGTTAGTTCCCCGTAAAGAACCTCTCTCCCTCACTAACCCCAAGGCGTCCCCCCCCCCCCCTTCGGCTAACCTGACTAAAGCGATGCTAATAGAAAGAAAGGAGAGAGAGAGATGAAGCAGCGTGTGTGCTAGTGGGAAAGAGCGCTTGCTAGTGTGTGTGCGTGTGTGTCCCAGGACACTGAGGAGAGGGGAGAGGGGGGTAGCAACGAGCCGCAATCGCCCGAAAGTAGTATCTTGACCCCCTACATTCGCATTCCGCTCTTCCCCTCACTGTCCTCGCTTATCTCCTCCTTCCTACTACCCACTCCCTCTCCCCTTCCCCTTCGTGTCCTCTGTCTCTGTCTTTTGCACCTTCCTTCGTCATTGCCTTGTCAAGGAGTATCGAGTAGGACCCCCCACCACACACACACACACACCTCCCTCTCGCTGGAAGTAACCCTGTTGGCGAACTACTATCGTTGAGCGAACACGCAGAGACGGGCAGTGTAGTATCCTCCTCCCACTCGCACACCCACCCGCACGCACACTGTACGGCGATCATTCAAGTGAAGACAGTACATAAGACGCATTTCAGGTGTGTACGCTGCCTCTGCTGCTACCGCTGCTGCTATTGCTGTTTCGTGAGGATGGCCACATCGGGCACCGGTTGGCAGGCGATCTACACGGGATCAGTGCATCCCGCCCTGTGGTCCCTCCTCACCACCACTTCCTCTTCGTCGTCTTCCTCGCATGTGGCAGAGCGCAAAGACAACCTCCAGCGCGCCGTCGCGGCGGCCATCCTAACCCTCGCGCACGTGGAGGACAGCAACGACACACGCGTTGTGGCGGAGCGTCTGTCGGTTCTCACGAGGCACCTGTTTGAGCCGTTCTGGCACGCGGAGATTATGCCCGCCACCAGCGCAGCAGCAGCCGCTGACTCTGGCGCTGTCGAAGGTGCGAGACAGGTGGAGAAGCTCATGGCCGCCATGTGGGGCGAAGCGCTTTCCTTTCTCATGCTCGCCCCTGCTGGTGTGGCCACGGGGGCATCGCGCAACAGCGCCGCGGCGGCGGTGGAGTCGTCCGGGAACGAGGAAGGCGGAGTCACTGACAAGAATGAGTTGCCTCTTGGCGTCCGCAGCACCGCCCTCGCCGTGGCCTCCGCCATCTTTGGCCTTGGTGTGAGGAGGCGAGACAGCGACGGCGAGGAGGAGAAGGAGGGTGGCGGCACCCCATCGGTGCACAGCGCGGCGGCAGCGGCGGCTCAGCAGCTGTGGTACGGCTGCGCTTTCCTCTTTCTTCAGCAGCTGTCCGCGCGCAACATGCAGGACTTGAGCCCGTGGAAGGTCTTTGCCGCTTCCTGCGCTGCCGAACTGGCGGAACGGTTCCCCGACTACGAGGCACAGCGAAGGAATGCGGGGGGAGAACTGCTGCTGCGGGAGGCCGATGCCTTGGCCGCGTGGGCGAGTGACAGCGGCGTTCTCTCGCCCGAGCTGCTGAAGGAAACGGTCGAGCGCACTCGCTTCCGTCGTGCCGCACTGCTCTTCAAGTCCTTCACGCCTCACATGGTTTCCCAGGCCCCTGGCACCACCTTCCTCCTGATCCACACACTCGACAGCTTCAGCACGGCGTGGAGAGCCACACTCGAGGCCGAGGTGCTGCCATCCCAGTCGCGGAGACTTAACCGCGTCGCGCAGCAGTTCTTCTCGGCCCAGTACAGGGAAGGGGACACGCCTGCGGAGGAGCTGTACGCCAGAGAAACAGCTCCCGTGGGCTTTACCGCCGAGGAAGCGAAACTGTTTGACCTAATCACGGCGTACTCGACCCGTCTTGGCACTCTCCTAGGCGAGAGCTGCGCGCATGGCTTCCTCCTCGCCACTGTCGTCGGCGCGGTGGTGTGCACGCGGTACATCATTCCCCACTCAACCCGCGCGCCGGCCGCACCACCGCCAACGGCCACAACCGCAGCTCGGCACGGCAATGATGCAATGGGTGCGAGCGGCGGCAAGGTGTCCGCTACCGCGACGACAGCGCCTGCTCCGACGCGGGTGGTCGGTCGCGGACTGACAGGCCGCGCCATCGGCGGAGCACTCCCAACCGCAGCCACCGTCACTGCCTCCGCTACCGCCGCTGCTGCTGCTGTCGAGGCAACACCAGCGGCGCTGTCGCTCCCCTCGCGCGTGGGCCCAGACGTGGTGGGCAACGCAAAGGCGCTTGCGAGCTTCGAGGCGGACTTTAGCTGGCTGCCGCGGTGGTCGTCGGTCCCCATCAGCAGCAACCATCCCACCAAGACCGCCGTCGCTGCTGCCACTGCTGCGTCGACGACGACGGAGTCCGAGGTGGACTGGCGTCTCCTGCACTTTGCCCCGTTTGGGCTGTTGCTGAAGCGATTGGCGATTGACGCGTTTCTGCAGCCGCACCTTTTCCACTTTTGCACGCAGCTGAAGCTAGGCCTCGGCGCCGCGCAACACGCCGAGGCGCGCGAACGCTTCGCCCTGGTCTGTCTCCTGTGCGGCCTCTCGGACCCCGCCGTGGCCTCCACCATGTACCACTACGCCAGCAAGCCGGAGCTGACCGTCACGCAAACTGACTTGACGGGCGAGGCCATCTCGACAGGCAGCACGGAGAAGGAGAGCGGGGACGGGACTGCCGCGCTGGCTGCGTGGACAAGCGCCATGAACCGGTTCGCCGCCGCCGCCGACAGCGAAATCGTCTTTGACCTCTCCGTGGCGCAAGGCCAGCCCAATAGCAGTAGCGGTGGGATCGGGCTGCTGGATGCCAAGTATGGCGAGGATAGCGGCCACCGCCGCGGACGCCGGGACCGACAGGCGAGCCGCACCGCCCAGAGCCCAGCAGAGAGCAAGAAGGAAGGGGGCGTAGCGATGCCACGGAACGGGGAGCTGCGCGGCGCCCGCTTCTGCGTCATGGTGAACCCTGAAGTCCAGCCCCTGTGGGAGTCCTTCCTCTCCGCTGCTCCGCATGCCGGCGGCACCACAGCCGCGGCGGACGTGTCGCGGCTGATGGTACCGACGGCGACGACAATGGGCCAAGAGCCGCAGTCGGCGTCCCCATTTCTCCTGTCCCCGTGTCGGTTCATCATGGAGCTCCTCTCGGCGCATTACTTCTCCCTCGCTGCACACGTCACGGAGTACTTTCTGCGAGAGAGGAGCGTCAATGTCTTTCTTGTCCCCCGCGACGCCATGGCCAGCGCGTACGCGTGCACCACTGCTACTGCCGCCGTGAGTACGACGAGAGCGCCCGCGTCCCGTACGGCGTCAGAGACCGCCTCGCTGAGCATCCCGGTGTTTGTCGTGGCGGCGGCCATGGAGCGCCTCTCGTGCCTCGCCTCCTACCACCACCACCACCACCACCACCAAGAGGAAGAAGGACCACGCCAGCGGTACGCATGGCTGGCAGGTCTGCTGCCTATGCTGCGTCTCATGGGGAGCTACGCCGGCTCGCAGGACTTCCTCGTGTCGCTCACACAGGCCCTCAGCCGACTTTGCCACGATGCCCTGCAACGCGTAGAGGCTGCCTCGTCGTCATCGGCAGGAGCAGCGGGCTCTGCTTCTGCTCGCACTGCTGCTGCCGCTGCTGCCGCTTCATTCGCCAACAAGTGCCTGACACTCGCGGAGTTGTACCTCATCTACGTCGTCATGCCGTGCTTGCGCGTCTTGGATCCATCCCCCATTCTCTACGACCACGTGCACGTACTTTTCACCGCCTTCGAACGCGGCCACGACAACGCCGCCGTGGGCTACGGCGTCAACGAAGCGGAGTACCTGCACTACGCCGCGTGGGTGCGCTATCTGCTGCCGAACAGCCCAATCGCGCAACCGGGCAGGGTGGTGATGCCACACCACGCAGAGGAGGACAGCGAGAACGATGACGAATCCGGTGCTGCCCACCGGAGGCGGAGGATGTCATCGGCGTTTGACCTGACGGACGAGACGGTGCAACGACTCCTCATGGCAAGCAGCTTCCAGGGCCCTGCGCTACCGCCATTTCCCCAGGACGTGCTGCAGTGCAAAGCGCTGGAGTCCCTCTTTAACCAGTCGCTGAAGCGGATCAACGAGCACAACGTGGATTACTACCGTGCCCTCCTCAAGCAAGTCCTCTACGCAGAGCCCATCTTCGTCGTGGAGAAGCTGCTGTCGCAGGCGATCGGGTACGAGAACAGCTTCCTTGCCATCCACACACGGCTGCTGCAGGGGCTGCCACCGCCGATCCTCTCCCTCATCCTGCACCACGGCCTGCTGATGCTCCGTCGATCAGCCAGCGAGGAGAAGATCACGGACGGTGGCGCCAGCATGAACCGTGTGAGCATCGTCGCCACGTTTCTGGCGACCCTGTGGCGGCAGAACAGAGCTGCGTTTGGCCAGCTGGACACTGGGGACGGCAGCAACAACAGCAAGGATAGAAGCGATGGTAGGGGCGGTGGTAGTGGTGGCCAGATGCTGCTCCGCAGTGTGGAGGCGGCCCTACGCAGCAACGCAAGACAAGACATGGTTCTCGGCCTCGAGCTGCTCAAGGCCCTGCTGCTCCAGCTGTGCCACCGCAAGCTGGAGCACGAGGAGCAGTTCTCCAGTGCCCAACAAAAGGCCCTCGTGACGCCCACGACGGCGGCACGCTTGTTCGGCAGAGGGGCAATGGAGTCGTTTCGCATGACGCGGTGGACGCGTTGGTTGACGCCGTTCGACATTGCCGAGAGTAGCGCCGCGTTGGTCAGCATCCTCCTGTCTCCGTGCTGCTCGATCCCGATGGATGACGGGGAGCCCATTGGCGGTGCCAGCAAGAACAACGAGGAAGCGGAGTCCCCCCACGCGGCCGTCTCGGTGGCCCACTTGAACATTGGGCAGTGCATCCTGCTGCACCTGTGCCGGCTGCAGGCGCGCGTGTACGAGCTGCAGGCCGACCTCGACGGTCCCATGGACCTTGTGCTGCTCACATCCGCCAAGGACTTTAACTCGTTGAATGACCTCATCTTCGTCATGGAGGAGCTGTTGCCGTCCGGGCCGCCAGAGGCGATGCTCGCGCGGGTTGCCATGACGCACGTGGCCCTCGCTCTTTCGGGCAAGTTCCGCCTTAAGGATCGCCAGCAGTGCAAGAACAGCAGCAGCAGCAACAGCAACAACAGTCGTAGCGATGGCGCTAACGGCGGCAGCAACGGCGACGGGAGCAGCCGAGTCGCTGCGGCGATACCATCACCACCACTGCCGTGTGGAAGCGAGGAGGCAACTGTGGATGACGACAAGCCGTGGGCGTGGCTGTCCACGGCACTACACGGAACACTTTCCCTCTCTCTTCTTCGCCAGCTCTCCCGCTTTTCCGCCGCACACTTTGGCTTTGATGAGGAAGCCTATGAGGCGGCGCTGGCGGAGTGGAGGTCGTGCGTCGCCAAGGCCGATCCACACCGCCACATCGTCAACAACAGCAACAACAGTAGTGGTGGTGGTGGTGGTCTGCCTGCGAAGGCGGTGGCCGGGACAGTGACAGCAGCAGCAACTACAGCTGCTCACATGTCGGCAGGGGAAAAGCGGCCACGCGAGGAGGAGGGGGGCAAGATGGAGAAGACACAGGAGGACGAGGAGGCGGAGGAGGAGAAGAGAGCCGAGGCGGCGGACAAGGCTCGACAAGAGCGCCGACGCATTCTCGCCTCTACCGATGTGCGGACCGCTCTCTGGCTTCGTGCGCAGCGCCAGGTGATGGAGAAGGAGAGAATGGCGCATCGGGACACCGTTGTGCAGAGCGAGAGCATGCGCGATGCGCTCTTTCAGAGCCTCATGGATGAGGTCCTTCTCCCTGTCGCCGCTACAGCCGCTGCCACCCCCCACTTCACTGCGGAGGAGATACTGACCGCGTTTGCGATGGACTACCTGCTCCCGCGCGCGCTGCTCAGTCTGTCCGACACCATCTTCGTCGAGCGCCTCCTCACGTGGCTTCAGCGGAAGACGAACCCGCACAGGCCCAGAGAGGAGGCCGAGAAGGCCCGCCGGGCCCACGCCCACCGGCGTGTGACGGACCTCATGCTGACCCTTATCACCGGCGGTGTCGCGCTCTTCACAGGGCTCTCCGATGGGGAATGCAAACGCCTGGGCCACTTGCTAGCTCATCTCCTCCGCAACCTGGCCAGCGCGGCGGCCATGCCACCAGTGCCGCCAGCCGTGGCCGCGGCCGTCGCGGCGATCCAGCAGGCGAGCCGAGAGGAGGCTGCCAGAGCCGCCGCCGCTGCCGCGGCCAACGGTGTCGCCAGCGCAGGGGAGGGCCTCGGTTCCTCAGCCAGCTCTCTCGTGGCAACGGCGGCGGCCAGCGGCGGCGGCGTCTTGTGCGATGAGAAGCAGTTTGCCGCGTCCCTGAAGCCGACGAGCCACACCCTTCTCCCACTCCTTCTCGAGCACAAGGCTCGAGACGCCCAAGCAGGCGGTGGGGGAGGTGCGACCCACAGAGAGGCGGAGGACAAGGGCCACCAGCCAGCCCCAACGCCAGCAGCAGCAGCAGCAACAGCAGCAGCGTCATCATCAGCATCTGTGGTGTCGCCACCCGCCAGCGCGTACCCGCTCCAGCTCGAGGCATTTCTGTGCCGCTTCTTCGTGCAGTACCTGGGCAACAGGGCGGACATCCCACCACACCTGCACCGCAACTGTCTCCTGGTTCTCGAGCGGCTCGACAAGGTCATCTTCCCCTCCACACTGTGCGCGACGGAGCTGCTGCTGCGCGTGGTGGCCATGCACGCCGAGAAGGAAAACCGTAACTACGCCTCGGCGCTCGCCGCGCTCAAGTCTATGCGGGAGAGCTACCGTGCGAAGAGGGCACTACTCGGTCCGCTGAACGAGATCATGGCCTCGCTCGCTGCACCGGCCGCCCCCTCTGCCACCCACACACCGCAAAGCACCGCCGTGCCCTCCGCGTCGTCGTCGGCGTCGCTGGCGGCTGAGGCAAAGGCCTGGTACTCGCTCTGGCGCTCGAGAGAGCTGTACATGGAGCGGCAGCTGCTGAAGGAGGAGCTCGCCCTGCACGTGGCGCGGCAGGCCGTTGACCCGCTGGAGGATGAGGAAGAAGAGGAGGAAGCAGGGGAGGAGGGCGAGGAGGACCAGGTAAGTGCTGCCGAGGACGGCACGAAGCGCGAGCAGTCGCGCGACGAGGACGAGAATGGCAGCGCCAGCAGCCTCAGCGGCGAAGAAGGCAGCGACGAGGGCTCGCTGTCTCTGTCCGAGTCTGATGACAATAATAACGGTAGTCATGGTGGGAGCGAGGAAGGTGAGGCCGACTGAGAACCGTCCCTGCGCTCCTTCCCAGGAGAGAAGGCAGAGAAAGGAGGGAGTGTGGCGGCTCTCCTTTGTCCTCTAAGCTCTTGCCAGCAATGGGGCAGTCGTCGTTTGATTATGGTTGCATGATGTTGTTGCTGCTTCCCTCTCTCTCAAGCAAGTTGCCAGAAGAAGATGAAGCAGAGTAGGGATTACAGGTAAGAGACAGACATTGGCACACGCATACATGCACAGACAGACAGACAAGCAAAGCCCATCCGTGGGACTCGCTCGCATCCCGCCTTTGTGAGAAGTGTGCATGCAGTGCTATCATCGCTCTTCGTCTGTTCCTTAGTTGTTGTAAGTGAATGATTGACCCTTCTTCTCTGTGTCCTCCTCTCCCTTCGACGTCCTTTCGAAAGCACCTTTTGGGATAGCCAACACACACACCCTTATACCCATTCCCCTCCGTCCCCTCTCTCTCCCTCCCAGCTCATCACGCGCGATGCAGGTGGGGCTGACACTTCAGTTTCCGCACAACCAGCGGCAGGTGCCGGTGCGCATCTTTGTGCCACAGCCGGAGCGCCGCCCACGCACCGTCGCCAACTTTGTCTACATGTGCACCGGCGAACTGCCTCCACCGGACATGCTCGATGCCCTGCGTATCCCGCGCACCGAGGTGGCGTACCAGAGTAGCGAGGAGGCCAGACAAGCGGGACTGAAGCCGTTTGCGGAGACGGCTGTGGTGCGGGTGGAGAAGCAAGTGATGATGGAGATCGGAGGAAGTACGTCCAAGAGCATCTTTGGTGGCTTCATTCCCGACGAGCGGCTCGATGCGCGGACGACGGCAGGACCGGCAGCGGTGCCCGCTCCTCTCTCCTCCTCCTCCTCCTCGGGTGTGAGCATTGCGGCCTCGCTCACGTTGCTGAAGGCGGGGACAGTGTTGTGTGGTAATATTGGCATGCCGGATAGCCACGCCAGTCGATACTACATCCTCCTCGCTGATGTAAAGGAGAAGGGAAGAGAGAGCTACGCGTGCTACACCCCGCTTGGCATGGTGACCAGCGGCCTGGAGCAGCTTCTCACCTTCACAAGCAACGTGCCCGTGCAGCCGCGCTCGCTGGAGCCGCTCAAGAAGGTGGTGTTGACCGCAACGCAGCTAGAGTTCAACTACCAGCCTCTACTACTTTCCCTACGCGGGCACGGTGACGGCAACGGTGGTGGTGGTGGTGGTAGTGGTGCCTTGGCAGCACCCCCTCTCTCCGCTGCAAGAGGGAGGAGAGGGATGGGCCAGGTGGAGCGCATCAGCGGCCGCGTGCGCGGACGCGACGAGGACGATGACGACGACGAGTCTGGCGAGAGCAATAGGAGAACCCACGCTGACGACGAGAAGCAGGGCGACATGCACGGGTTCTTCCAGTTTACGGCCCGCTTCCCCGTCGGCGGCGGCGGCGGCGGCAGGAGCAGAAAGGGTGGCGCAGGGCCTGGCCCCGGACCAGCCGCGAAGCGACTCCGCACGGAGAACGCCGTGGTTGCCGTGGACGAGGACGGCTTCCCTATACTGCGCAACACAGCCCTCCAGCCAAGCAGCGACGACGACGGAAACGAGGATAGGCCGGGAGAGCAGAAGGAACGGCAGTTCAACTACTTTAACGCGCAGGAGGCGGCATTCATCAACGACATTGACGTGATTAAGGAAAGACAACAAGCGCGAACATACAAGCGCATGAACCGCCTCGCCAAGCACCGCTCCTCCCCTTCCTCCTCCTCCACGGGCAAGTACGGGACCGTCAGCAGTCGAACGATCCGGGAACGGGCGTTGAAGAGCCAAGAGTCTCGCCTGGGCAGTGGGCGGAGAGGCAAGAAGGGTAGCAGCAAGCGCACACTGCACCCTTCCTCCACCACCACCACCACTAGCGGCGGTAGCGGGAGCACAGCGAAGCGTCGTGATGTCAAGAAGCGATACTAACCCATGGAGAGAGAGAGAGTAGTAGTCGGGGAGACGGGCACCACTCCCTTCCACTTCCCTCCGCCATGTCTAACCCTCACGATTAAGAATCCCCCTTATAATGGACAGCCTGCTGCACTTTAAAAAGGAACAAGAGCTGTCGCGGTGTTGCCAGGTGTGAACAGGAACGAAACAGAGGAGATAGGCACATGGAAGGGCCAGCGGTGTCGATAGAGAGACGCGGTCCTGAGCCGGAAAGGGAAGTCCCAATGATGTCAGATCAGCGCAAGGCTGCGTGAATCGCCCTACACTCTGTGGCAGTATGCAACAAGGCACTCCACTATCCCTCCCCCCTTCCCCCACCTCACCCCATCCCATCGCAAAGTGCATAGTTCATCTGTCCACTATGCGGCGCGGGGTTACTCTCGTAGCGACGTCGATCCTGAGTTCCTCACTGGCGGCATCGCGGCCGTGCTCGTCCGCACCGATGGGTAGCGCACCTGTGACGGAGAGGTCCATGCCCGACGAACCACAGCACAGCGAAGTAGAGAAAGGCAAGCCGGATGCGACCCCCTTGTCATCCTCGATGTCGGCGCCGTCCATCGCGGTAGCGACAAGCGCCACCACTACAGCGCCACGCCTGCGCATGGCTGTGGTGCGTCCCGACCTTGTGGACGACTGGGTCCCCGAGTTGAATGACGCCAATGTGCAGGCCGTCGAGTGTCGAAGCCGAGAGCCTTACTGGTGGCGCTGCGGACTCTGCCAGCACATTTATCAAGTGAGCGTGCGCGAACGCGTCGCGCTGGGGCAGGCGTGCTGTCCCCGCTGCCACGGACGCCGAGACGGCAGCGGAGGAAGGAAGGAAAAGCTGGCCAACGAACGCGCAGACGGAGAAGCGGATGGCGCAAGTGCCCATGTCCATCGTAGCGGCCATCAGGGAAATCAGAATGGCGGGGCAGAAACAGCGGCCGCATCGGACAGGCAGCCAGACCGCCCTTCGCTGGCAGAGAGCCACCCCGCCCTGGCCGCCCGATGGGACTTTGCCAGAAACGGCCTTCTGAAACCGACACACGTGACGGCTGAGAGCACCGTGAGCGTGTGGTGGCTGCCATCCTCCTCACCCCAACCCCCAGAACTTCCTCCCTCCACCTCCTCCCCTTCGTCCGCTTCTACAGCGATGGACAAGGACGACGCGGAGGGGCGGGAGCGAAGACCGTCCCAGAAGTCCTCCCCACAACCGCGCAGCTTCCGGCGAGCCGTGTTCGCGTTCGTCGCCGACCCCCACAGCACAGAAGAGAAACTCGCGGCAGAGGCCGCCTTGGAGGAAAGGCTCCTCACCAGCATACGGGTAGCGGCGAGGATTGAGGAGGCTGGACAGCAGGCCACATTCCCCGCCTCCGTGTACAACGAGATGCAGGCGCGGCGAGTACGCGAGACGAGTGAGCTAGTGGGCAGTGTGGCATCGCCCACGGCAGCCCACGTGTTGGGCGGGAATGACGTGAAGGCCGCCGTGTCCTTGTGGAAGCAGCGGGTGTCCCATGTGTTGCACGGCCAAAGGCAGCAGCAGCAGCAGCGGCGGGACGGACCACAGGGCTCCACCGGCCGACACCGCCGCCAGATCTTCCACATTAGCAGCGCGAGGCTCGACCCTGTCGCGGCGGCGGCCGTGACACGGGAGGAGGTGTTGCGCTCCTACGTGAACTTTGTCCGCTCGCACCAGACGGTGCCAGATCTGGCGGCTGGCGCGGCGAACGGAAGCGAAAGCGAAGGAAGTGCACAACAAACGGCTCAGAAGCCCATCGACGCGCTTTGGAATGCCCCTGGCGGGTTGGTTCTCCAGCAGGATCACTGGCTAGACGCCTTCACCCTCACCAGCGAGGACGTGAAGGCCGTCAGCGGCGGAGACACCGGTGCCGCGACAACGCCAAAGTCGACGTCTTCCTCGGCGAGACTGTCGGAGCAGGCCATCCTCCTTACCGGTGCGGCACACACCTTTCCTTCCTCTCCGCTCTCCTCCCTGTTCACGCCGTTTGGTGGTGGCGCCGTGCGCAGACACATCCCTCCCCCACCACCACCACCACCGCAAGGGGAGCAGTCCCACCAGCGCTCCCGCGGCAAGGCAATGACAGGGGGGGAGCCCTTCTCCAAGAACATCTTCAACCTGTCCGATGAGCATGCAGAGGTGGCCAAGGTGCAAACCTTCATGAGCGAAACATTCCCTCTACAAGACTCTGTCTCGCGCACCATGGCTGCCTACCCTCGGCGGCCACCGCCGTTCCCTCCCCGCAGACAGGAAGATGATGTGACCGAGGCCACGCCGCCATCCTCGTCGCTCAACTCAGACTTCTCCTTCTCCGCCACTCGCCACACCGGACCCTCCGACAGCACGAGCAGCGTCGGCGATGGTCACCGTAGCGCTACTTTGGGGAAGGATGGGGAGGGGGAAGACCGCGAGGAGTACGGCAAGTTCCACAAACGTCCGCTCATGTGGATGATGTCGTCAACATCCTCGCAAACGGCATCGGCCGTCGCCGCGGCGGCAGCGGCGCAGGACGATGACGTGGAGCTGGAAGTGAGTATCCGCTCCCAGGATGCGGAGCGCCATCTGCACGAGGCAGGCGAACTCGGCAAGGCGCCAACGGCCTCGTCATTGCTGGCCGACGCGGTGGCTGCGCTGGGCGAGCCAGTGGCGCTCTCCAAGGAAGAGAAGCGAGCCTTGCAGTACGCTCGTGAGCGGGCACCTGACATGTCGCTGGCGAGGCCGGCTGGCGCGTCCCTGTTCACCCCTCGGCGTACTGCCCAGCGGCCTCGCACCTTTCGGCTCCGCCTCCCTGACACCTCGACGCTGGGGGCTGGCGGTGACAGCGACAGATCGGCAAGGACCGTGCTGGGGGCCCATGCCATCGCTGCGGGTGGTCCGGCTGACGTCGCAGCAGCACCGCGTAGCTTTGAGGCGCCGAATACCCCACGCAAGGTGGCCAGGCCGCGTCGGCCATCGCTGCAACAGCGCCAGCAAGGGGAGGAAGGAAACGCCTAATACCTCCCTGGCGGCGGCTGACGTGGAGGGGGCCATGTCGCGTGTTGTGTGGTTTGTTGTTTCTGGCGGTATGTGTGTGTGCGGGCGAGAAAGAGAGAGAGTTTAGAGCCTCGCTCTCAACTGTTGACGCGTTCGTTGCTGCTCGCAATCCTTTTGGAGGAGGGGGGGGGAGGGGGGGTTGGAGGACTGTCCTTGCTGCTGCCGCTCCCCGTAGCCATCCCACCTACCCTTTCGTAGCGGCCTCTTCCCTCCACAGACGTTACTATCACTGTCTTTTTCCTATTACGATATCAATGGGACTTACTTAAGACCTCAATGAAGACCCCCCCCCCCCCCGACTTCGAAAGAGAGAAGGATAATCCTTCAAAGAGAGAGCGGTCTCGACTTCTCCCTCCTCCCTCTCCACATCGGCAGTTGCCGCGCAAGTGACTGTCATGATGAGGACGAATGCTGCGCTGCAAATGGCCTGTGCGACGGTCTTTGCTGCAGATGGGCACCAATCTCCGCGTGAGTGAGTGTGCACGTGTTTGCTTCTCCACGGACTCTTCCTCCACTCTCTCCCCTTCTCCCCTTCTCCCCTCTATTAGGAGCCCTACCCGTACGTAGAACGCGCTCGCGCCTCCTTCCTCGTCTCACCCGCTCCCGCTCCCACACTCCCTCTCTGCGTGTGGTGCCACAGAAGCCCTCTCGTATTATCATTATTGTGTTTCATCATCTTTGCCTCTCTCCTCCCCCCTCCGCCACCACCTCCTTAGTCCTCCTCCTCTTCTATCTGCATAACCATCTGAACATATATTACTTACGCACACACAGACACTTGCGAGCCTCGTGTGCTTGGTCTCTCTCTCTCTCTCTCTCTCCCCCTGTCCCTTTCCTTCATTATCACCAAGCGCAGGTTCGTCATCCGTTGTGCCATCTCTTTTCTCTCTCCCCCCCCCCTCTCCCTTCTCCTCTATCTTTCATATTGATACATACTCAAAGCACGAAGGGGACTATTGTTAGGAGGCTTCAGAAGCAACGAACATTCCACAAAGAGGCGGGAAAAAGAAGAAGAACAGGTGGTAGCCGTGTAGGAACAGACCACACAGCAAAGATCAATTGAGCAAACACAAAGGAGAAGAAACACGTACACATTCGCACTCACCCACACGCACTTACATCCCCCTCCCCCTTTTCGCTCACCATCGGCTTTCCCCACTGTTGCTCGCCGTTGCCCCTATTCGGACATTCACATATACACGAGTAGACGCATTCGGGTTCGGTCTCTGAAGGTCCCTCTTCTCACTCGCAGACGCCACATATTGTACTCTGTATGTATATCCTTTAAGAAGAACTCCCTTCGCTTCATTGTCCTCCCTCCCTCCCTCTCTCCGTCCTCCACTGCGACACTTCTCATTTTTCCTGCTAGTATTGTTGTTGTCGTTACTATTGAACTCCAGTCCACTTCCCTCCCCCACTTCCTTCTCTCTTCTTCTGTTCATTGTCACAATCACTCCTATCTTCCCCTCCTCCTCTTCCCAGTGTTACCCTATTCTACTTACTTAGCCGAGTCGCCTGAAGCCAAGTCACTCACGCCCTTCCCCCCTCCTCTTCTTCTTTCCTCTCCCCGTGTGTTGGTCGTGGATTTGTGTGTGTGTGTGTGTGTCCTTGAACAGTTCTTTCCTTCCCTCTTCTTCCTCTCTCTCTCCCACTTCACCCACTCCTCCTGCTATTAAAGACGAGGATAGTCCCCCCCTCCCCCTCTCCCTCTCTCCTCTCCTCCCCCTTCCCCTTCGATTGTGTCAGTTAATCATACGTTTACCCCTTTGAAACGCGACTTCTGTCTTGACCTCCTCTCTCTCCATCCCTCCCTCCCCCCCCCCCCTACATTGTTGTTTCCGAGCTTTCAGCTTTTCTCCCTTCCCCTCTCCCCCCGACGCACCACTACTACTACTATTCATCACTCCCGTTGACCCCCTTCTTTGCCACCGCTGCGTCGCCACTCTCCTCTCCTCTCCCGCTCCGCACACACACACGCACTTCATTCATCGTATCTTCCTCTCCTCTCCTCTCCCCCCCCCCCCCGTTCGGGCCCCGATCGACTGCTTTCCCTTCTTTCACTATCAAGACTCCCTTCTTCTCCTTAGCTGCTGCTATCTTACTCGCCTTCCCTCTCTCTCTCTCTCTGTGATAGACATAAAAGAAACCCTCCCTCCCCCCCCTCCCTTCCCTTCCCCCTCTCCCCTCCCCGTGTGATTTCGTGATCCTTCAGTCTCTTCCCTCTGCTTTGCCTTCTCAGTGCATACAGACATCAAAAACGTTAGTTAACTGCTTCACCTTCATCTTACTTGTTTTGCCTTTTAGTGCTTTGACACGAGTCGACACCAACTCATCGCCTTCCCTTCCCCTACCCTCTCTTCCTTCTACACGTACCCACCACCCTTCTGCACCGAGCCACCTCCCCGTTACCAACAACAAAGTGGTAGGTAAATCACAATGGGCAACGTGCCAAGCAGCAGCGGGGGCGGTTTGGGCAGCACCGGTGGCGGCCCGTCCGGTGCGGGTGCGTCGGTCCTGCTTGATCAGCTTCCCTTCGACTGGAGTCTGTTTGACAAGGAGTTTGACACCATTGCGGCCTTGCTGGCGGAACGCTTGCTGGCCAGCCGCGAGCAGCAGCTGCGGCAGCAACAGCAACAGCAGCAACAGCAGCAACAGCAGCAACAGCAGTGCAGCAACTCCATCAACCGAGAAGAGAGGACGTGGCTGGAAGATGCGGTGTGCGTCAGCAGCAACAACATGTACCAGGCCGACGGCGACGAGGACCACGTAGAGAACAGCTCACTCCCAGGGAACACGCAGCGGCAACAGCGGCAGGACGACGAGGGCTCTCTTGGCAACTCCTATGGCCGTGGTCGAAGTATCCACAACAGCAACAACAATAGCAACAACAACAGTGGAAACCACAACCCGCTTTCACGAGGTGGCTCGTCACCGCATACAAGCAGCAGCCCCACCACCAGCGGCGAGGTCACCGTTGTGGGCATCCCCGAGACGCTGCGGGGGTCCACCAGCACGCTGCCCGCGCGCCGCACCCCGGTCAGCAACATGAGCGGGGACTTTCTCGGTGGTGGTGGTGGTGGTGGTGGCAGCGACTTGAATGAGTTCCTCGGCCCAAACAATAACAATGGAAACCTCGGCAACAGTACCTGCATGTACGATCCTCGCGGCAGCGGCGGCGTCCACCGACTGACACAGTCCCTCCCCGCAGCGCCGCATCTCCGCCGACCCCACCAGCACCATTTGCCCGCCCTGCAGCAAGCAGGCATCGGAGCGGCATCAGCAAGCGCCTCGAACCGCCAGCAGCATCAGCAGGGCGGCGGTAATCGCACACTCGCCGGCGGCGCCGTAGCCGTGAGCCAGGCCAACAGCGCCACCTCGCTGAACGACAGCGATATGCCTCTGTTTCTCAGCGGCAGTGGGGGCGGTGTGACGCAGGCCATCCAAGGAGCCTGGGTGGGAGGGGCCCTTAGCCGGCCCTCCTCCTCGTCCTCCCGTAACAACAACAACAACAACAATGCAACAGCGACGGCGCGGCTGACGGCAAACATGCTGGCAAGCAACAACAGCGGCAACATCATGGCTGCTGCCACGGCCGCGAACACCTCGGAGAATGTACTGCTGCGCTCGTCCTTTTCGATGCTGCAGTCACCCGTCGCGGACAGCACCTCTCCCCTGCAGTTGATGCTGCCCATGTTGACGGTGGTGTCGCCGGTGCTGCGCATAGCCATCCTTGACGTCGAGTACGTTGGCCTCCGTCGGCTTGTCGACGCATTCGCCTACGTTGCCACCGGCGAGAGCCGCGGGGAGCGCAGTCGGGCCTGGTGGGAGATCTGCGCCACCCTCACCAGCGGTAGCGTCAACACGCAGAGCTCCTCCGCGATATCGCCAGCCGCCCCAAACTCCGGCAGCGGTGGCGGGGCAGCTGTCGGCTCCGCAGGCGCCAGCAGCTCAGCAACTCGTGTATTCTCCCAGCAAAGCCCCGGCAACGGCGGCAGCGGCGGCAGCGGCAGCCTCACACGCGGACCGAGCGCCGTGCCCCTCTTCACCCAGCACTTCAGCGGCGAGTCCGGGAGCCTCGGGAGCTTCCAGCACCTCAACATGCGCTTTGCGAGTCACGGCCTGGTGCCCTCAGGGCTCCCCTTCGGGTTCGGCGGCAACCCCTCCGCCTCCGCCTCCGCCTCCGCCCCCGCCAACAATAACTCCACCACCGCTGTGGGCAACATGAATGCGAGCAGCAGCACCTTCGCTCCTCCCGGCACCAACACCCCAAGCGGGAGCACGGTTGTCACCCCCTCCACAGCAGAGAGTCAACCACACCAGCAGCAACAACAACAACAGCTGTTGCGTGTCATGCAGCCGCCCCCTCCGTCGCAGCTGAACTCGCCGCTTCCCCATTTCTACGGACACCTGCAGCAGCAACAGCAGCAACACTTCCACCACCAGTCGTCGTCGCTGGGGCACCACCGCACCTCGGCCTCCTCCTTTGGCGAGCAGAGCTACAACAACGCGGTGCTCACCTCGATGAACGCGCGCAGCAACATGAGCCTGTCGCTTGCCAGCACCACTGTCTCCTCCCTGCACCGGGACAACTCCGGCGTATACCCGATTAGCCGCACTGGCTCGCGTAGCGACTTGATCCACCCCCGCTCCTCCGCTCACACCAGCGGGAACAACCTGCTGCTGCTGTCCACGCCGCAGCAGTCGAGCATCCCGCAGCCCCCTCAGCAAAGCGGCACGGGAGACAGGAAAAGCACCGAGTCGTACCTGCGCCGTGGGTACCACCACCAGACAATCGTCATCCCACCCTCGCTCGTGAATGCGGGCGGCGCCGCCGGCGTCGGCGCGAACCCAGCCGCTGGTGCAACGGGGAGCCTCGTGGGTGGCGGCGGGCAGGCACTGGGCGTGTTCACACATGTTGGGCAGTGGAGCGGCAGCGGCAGTCAGACGACACCGGGCGACGAGCTGCTCTACAGCGGCGGCGGTGCGGGTGGCGGGTCCTCCTACCTCGTATCCAAGCTCTCCGGCAGTCTCTCGTTCGTCATGCCGAGCGCACACGACCCATCCGATGACCGCGGTGCGGGGCTGACCGGCCTTCCGCGTGAACGCGTCCTGCAGCTGCTGTGCGACCTCTTCGCTCATCTACACCTCACCAAGCACGACGTCGTGGACTTTCTTCTCATCACCATAGAAACCATTCTGGATGTGCAGGAACTCGCCACAATGGCCGCGGCCGCTGCCGATGCCGATGCCGATGTCGCAGCTACAGCCACAAGCACAACAACCACAACGCCAACCGCAAACACAGCTGCGGCCGCAGCAGCAGCAGCGGGAGCGACAGCAGGCAGCGATGACTCCGACAGGGAGTCCTCGCTGCAGAAGAGCGCCAGTTTGGCGAAGAATCGGCCCACCACGCACCAGCTACGCGCCAGTGTCACAGAGTTTGTTGAGCGGTTCATGGTGCCCTCGCTACGCACGGCGAAGAAAGCCCTTGTAACGGCCTCCCGCCCACACCGGCCCTCCTCGCCAGTGTACCTGTCCCCACACCCTCCCACCACCTCCACCACCACCAGCACGCGCGCGCACACACCCGTGCTGCAACCCGTCCAGCCCCTGACCGGCAAAGAGGCAAAGGAGAGCAGCAGCAGCCATCTCCTTCCTCCAATACCGACGTCGACGGCTGCCCTGGACAGCCTTGGCGCTCCCGTGGCCGTGCCGTTGTCGACGGAACGGGACGCGACGGCCGATGGCGGGTTTGCGCCGCTGCCAGCGCTACCGGCGCTGCCACCTGTTGGCGGGTTGACGCCCGAGGCAGCCGCCTACCGCGACGCGAACAACTACTTCAGGGAGCGCTCCACCTTGCTAGGTAGCATTCGTGGTGGCGTGGGCGGTGGGGACGGCAACAGCAGCCCTGGTTCATCCTCCCAACACGACAACTCGGGCCCCGCCAGCAGCCACACGAACCGCGCACACCACGGGGGGCACACCAACAAGCAGCAGCACCACCAGCACCAGCACCACCAGCACCAGCAGCAGCAGCAGCAGCAAGCCAACGTTTCGATGAACTCATCCTCGCAGCACTCAACGAACTCGGCGGCTGGCATTACCATCGGCAGCAGTGGCACGAACCTGACATGTCCGACGACGGGCAGCACCACCACCACCAAGACTGGCAGCAGGCACGGCAGGGTGCAAGGCAGCAGCGGGATCGGTAGCGGCCGTGCGTTGAAGGAACTCCTGGTTCAGAAGAACGCTTTCGTGTTTCACTATGCGGAGCAGCTCGTCTACCAGCCCGGTGGCGATATCCTGCCCCAGGTGACGTCCAGCCGCCACCCTACCCCTCCGCTGGGCGGTGGGCCTGGCTTTCGCCAGCAGCAGTATGTCCAAAGCGCCAGCGCCAGCCGCAGTGTGAGCCCATCGTTGTCACCCTTGCAGGACCCGCTTGGCCGCGGTGGTGGTGGGGCCGCTACTCCCGCCGTCTTCACGCCTACCGGAGCGCTGCCGCTCCAGTCAACCTTAGCGGCACCTGGGGTCTACCCCCGCCACACAACATACACCAAGACGCTCCTCTGGCCCCTTCGCACCCGCATGATATCCCTCAGACGGCACTACCTCTACATCTACGATGCTCTTGCCAGCACCTTTGCCATCATGGGCGGCGCGTGGCATCAGCGGCTGGAGCAGGCCCCTGGCGGCTCCGACCTGCACACACCCATCGCCCTCTGCGATGCCGCGCGCCGTTTCGGCAGTGACTTCTGCCTGCTGAGCGGCCCCAACGACACGGAGGTGTTAACAGTGCACCCGTCGAGGATGGTGCGGAGAGAGGAGCAGGCCCAGCTGCTGCAGAACGCCGCCAACCTGTGCGACGGCCATGGCAGCGGTACCGCTGGCCCTGCCACGGCACCGTCAACGGAGGGCAGTGGCGACAACGGTGGCGCCAGCAGCGGCGGCGGACTGACCTCGGCCCCGCCTCGCCCCCTGCTCTTCGCAGGGAGTAGTGGCGAGGATGTCGAGGTGCACCGCGTGCAGAACCGTGAGCGCCGCATCTTCCTCCTCACGCTACCGAGCACCGGGCCCTCCCCGTCTCCCTCCAGTGGCAGCGGTGGCGGTGGCGGCCACACAAGCAACAACAGCAACCCTGTGGCCACTCACCGCTACACCACCTCTTCTTCTTCACCGGGAGCTGATCAGCCACAACGACAGCACAATTTCAGCGACAGCGGCAACAGGGCAGCGGCCGAAGTCATGTACAACAGCTTCGAGGCCAACAGGATTGTGCGGCCCGAGGTGCTTTCCCTGCAAGGCGCTGGCGGGGCAGGCAGCCCCTTCACCCGCACCCTCGATGCCGGCAACGAGTTCTCCGTCGTCAGCGGAGCCGATGCCGTCGACATCCGCGCCTACCCCATCCGCTTCCTCTGCAACAACGTGGTGCACCACCTGTTCTTCCAAAACCCCAGCGTACGCGCGCAGTGGTACCACCGGCTGAGCGCCGTCCTCGCCGTGAACGAGTCCATCGAGCACGCACTCGCGATCTCGGCCGCCCCCATCGACTGCGGCGCCTTTATCCGGCATCGCGTGGCGTACCCGGTGGGCCCATCCGCGTTTGAGTGTGTGGACATGCTGGGGGCCGGTGCCTTTGGGCGTGTCCTGCTCGTCCGCCACAAGCTCTGCGGCAAGCTCTTCGCCATGAAGGTGGTGCGCAAGACGTTCTTTCACTCGATGCGCAACATAGTCGAGATCCGACGGGAGTGCTCCATCCTGCGCATGCTGGACTGCCCCTACACCATGAAGATTCACGCCACATTCCAGACCGACTCGCGTGTCTACATGCTGCTGGACTACCTGCCAGGAGGCGAGCTGCTGATGCACACCCAGAAGGCCCACCAGCACCACTTTGACGAGCCCACCGCCCGCTTCTACATTGCCCAGCTGGCCGTCGCCATCGAGCACCTCCGCATGCGAGGCATCGCCCACCGCGACGTGAAGGGCGACAACCTGGTGCTTGATGAGGACGGCAACCTCGTCCTGACCGACTTCGGCTTCGCCAAGAAGATCACCGTCGACGACGAGCTCTTCCCCGCCACGGCGAACCATCCCGCGGGCAGGGTGGTGGGCCAGCGCACAAGCTGCGGCACGCGCGCGTACATTGCGCCAGAGGTGATCTCCCTCACCTCCCGCAGCGAAGGCTACGGGTTGGAGGTCGACTGGTGGAGCATGGGTGTCGTCCTGTTCACGCTGCTCACGGGCTTCTTCCCCTTCCTGCGGCAGAGCGAGAAGGAGACGAACGAAGCGATTATCAATGGCCCGCTGCAGTTCCCCCAGCGCGTGGCGCTCAGCGAGGCAGCCAAGGATCTTCTCGCCTGCCTCCTGCAAAAGAACCCGCAGGAACGCATCACAACGCTGGCCGCGCTGAAGACGCACCACTTCTTTCAAGGCTTTGACTGGGAGTCCTGTGAGCAGCGCCGGCTGCGGCCGCCCATCCAACTCCACAAGGACTCGTACACACGGCCGTCGTCGACCAAGACGGTGGAGAACCGACTCGACGAGAGCGTCCTCTACGCCATCGCCCTTAACTATAGGGACAGCAGCGCTGCTGCTGGCAATAGCAGAAGCGGCACCCGCCACGATGCAGGTCCGAGTCTGATCCTGCAGCAGCGGCAGCAGGACCAGGAGCAGCTGCAGCCCGCCTTCCCAGGCATCTGTGCACAGCCCCCACCGCTCAACGAACGCTACAGCAAAGCTCTCATGGAGGAGAAGGAGGAGATGCTGCTGCTCGAGGCGGCCTACGGCCCCGACGTCGTGCCGTTCCCCACGCAGCCCGAGAACGACGTCCTGAGCGACCTCTACCTGCGCCAGGAGGTGTGCGGCAGCGTGCGCGACCTTGACGAGGCGCTGAACAATAACCTGCTCGTGCTTGACGGCATCGCCACGAACGACGACAATACTAACAATGCCACTAGCCACAACAGCTGCAACTACCCCCACCCCCAGCAGCAGCAGCAGCAGCAGCAGCAGAAGGGAGTGCCCGTGGAGAATCAAAGCTACATCCCTGCCTTTATCCCTTTGTACGCCCAGACGGCTACGATGGGGCCGCCCCCCGTCCAATCCCACCAACCGCAGACATTGTCCCCTTTCTTCCTCCAGCAGTCGCAGCAGCAGCAACAGCCCTTGAATCGAGGGCACAACACGAGTAACAACAACAGCAATAGCAGTGTCACCTCACACACCAGCGCGACCGCCAACGACTTCATGTCCGTGTACTTTGACGCTATTGTGGATGACTTCAACGAAGGCGCCTACGACTCGGTGTTGGATCTGTAGCGGGCAATGGCGGTGGTGGTGGTAGCGTGGGGCTGGCGGCCGAGATGCAGAACACGTTCCGGCCTGGCATCCCAGTGAGGGATACGAATGTACCCCCCCCCCCTCGCGTGCGGAAGAAGCACTCAAGGACGGAAGCGCAAGGGGGGTGACAGACGGAATCAAACGTTGCACCATTGAAGAAAAAGAAGAACTGCTTCCCTCCTTCCCCTTTCCCGCGAGGCTTTCTCTTCCTTTTTCCTTTATCTCTCTGGAACCTGTCATTTACTCTCTCGCGTGTGTGGGCACGACTGTGCCCTCTTCATCTTTCCCTCCCTGTACGCATGGGTGTACGCGGAGGCACTCCCCACGTATGCACTTGTCTTCACTCGTCTGTCTGTGTGTGTGTCTCTGATTGTCCTTGCTCACTTCCACGCCAAAGGGGGCTGAGCAACAAGAAGAAGCGCGTACACTGGAGATTGTTGCCCAACCTCACCTGTGCAACGCTCCTCCTCCCCCCCCCCCCCTCCTCCCCCACTCCCACTCCTATGTTCCCCTCTTTCCTTCTCTTCATCTCCCCTTACCTCACTTCTACTTTTTCACAAAAGTCACCGTCGTCTACGGTCATTCTTCCCTTCTCCCTCCCTCCCTCTCCCTCCCCTCCCTCTGCGACCTCACCGTCTACTGGTCGCTATTCTTGGGTGCACTACAGCCACACCTTTGATGGCGGCACCACACACTTGCCCTTCTCCTTCCGCCGAGTGCTATATCATTCTTCCTCACTTTATTGTTACTCTTGCGCGCTCCCGAACTGATCTCTCCTCTCTCTCTCTCTTTTTTTTTTCTTTTTTCCCCTCTTCCTTCCGCGATAATCACCAAGCGGCTTTCCACCCGTGTTCCAACGCACGGAGATGTCAAACGTGCCATACCACCTCTCATCTCTTCCCCCTCCCCCTCCCCCCCCCCCCCCACACACTCTCTACTTCTCCGTTCTATCATTTCACTTCCGTAACACGCTGCTCTTCCTTCCTCTCTCCCTTTTGCTCTTCTCCTATTAATGGATACTGTCTGCTACGAGTTGTTGTGATTAGAAAGCTGCCTCCACATGCCGCATCGTGCATATATATGTTTCTACCCGACTCGGTTCTTCAGTCCCGAATCGGCTATTACAGGTGTTCCTCTCCCTTTTCCTTCTTCTCGATCTAGCTATCTTCTTCCGTGTCCACCCACCTCGCCCCTCCCGCCACAGGATGGAGGACGACAGACACAACATAACCAAAACTGCCCTCGACATGGCAACGCCGATAATAATAATAATAGCCGCAAGAACAAGAAGAAGGCGAGAGATCTCCCTCCTCTCGGACACGCTCTCCCCCCTCTCCATCCCCCTCCCCTACACATCGTCCAACGATCCCTTTTCTTCTGTTCATGCCCCCTCCCCCCCACCCCCCATCTTCTTCTCACTCTCTCACTTTCGAACCGCATCAAAAGCAAAAATCAAACATCAACGAATGCACAATATGCCCCGTGAAGTTTCGAGGGCTGACGACCCCTCACCCCTTCCCTCCCCTCACAAGGGGAATAGAGAGGTGAGAAGAGAGGGAGGAGGGGGGGGGACAGAACGCGCTCCCCCTTTCTGATGAGGAGAAATCCGTATGTGAGGAGTCATGAGAGTAGAAAGCACCACTGATCTTCTCTCTCTCTCTCTCGACCTCCCTTTCTCATTTCCTTCTAGAGATCTCCGTCTGGTCGATCGCACCCCCCGGACGTGTGAGGAGAGTGCACGTGTGTTTCGCGCTCGTCACCCACACGCACACACACTCACACACACTCCAAACGGAAGCAACACGAGACACAAACGCAGGGTAAGCCGCTGAGGCAATCACACGCGCACTCATACATACGCGTAGGACACTTCCATATACATATCTCCATCCCCATCCCCCCGAAAGCGCCTTCCCTCTCTTTTCTTTTCCCCTCACACAGCAGTCCCGTCCTTTCCTTCCTCATTTTCCTTCTGACTTCCTTCCTCCACTTTTGCGTTTTTGGCTTCGCGTACCTATTTTTCGTGTGTTCCCTCCATCTCTCTCTATCTCTATCTTTCTCTGCGCGGGCCATTCCACTGACCATACACACCTCTTCCCTCCTTCTCACTATTCACCTCCTCTCCCACTCCCTCGTTCCCCCACGTGCACACACACACACGCACACGCACACTGGCCTCACAATTGATTGGCCTCCCTCAGCTGGACGTGTGTGTGTGTGTGCGTGTGTTGGGGTGTTTGCTTCACCCCTTCCCTATAGTATTTTACTGCTGCGTCCTGTTTCATAACTATATATATATATATACATTTTGTTTTAGAGGTGGTGGACCGATATTCCCCCACGTCCTCCCCTCCCTCCCTCCCTTCCTCTCTCTCTGCCTCCCCACACACAGGGCACATGCGAAAAAATCGTGCGCTGGATTCCGCCAGCATGATGGCGCGAGTGAGCAAGAACCGCGTGGCCGCTGGCACCGGGCCCTCCCTCGGGGATCCCCATCATGCGAGGGAGACGACAGCGGCAGCGGAGGCGGAGCCGACACCTGCCGGCAACATCAAGCGGAGGAAAGAGAAAGAGAGCAAACAAGCGGCGGCGGGGGTGTCCCAGGAAGCCCCATCACCATGCCCCGACACCACCTCACCTCCCTCGGCATCCGGGTCGGTGCAACTGTCCGTCCCCGCCTTGCGAACACAACAGCAGCAGCAGCAGCAGCAGCAGGAGCAGCCCCGACAACCACAACACGCTCTCCCCGGGCTCGCCAACTGTGATGCTTTTCACTTTCTTCTGGGTACACTGGTACAGGACGATGTGGACTCCATCGTCTGTCCGCTGATGGTAGTGAAGAACAACCGATATCAGCAGCAGCAGCAGCCACCACCACCACCACCACTGCCTGACAAGGCAGAGCACAAAGGGCCGTCTGCGGAGTGGGCCGTGCGGGATACCGAGGCCGGCACGCAGCCGCAGCAGACGAAAGCGAACAAGAAGAGCCCACGCACGACAAGATTGGATAGCGGCGCCGAGCATCGGGAAGGCCAACGGAGACAGTCAGGGCATAGCACGAAGGAAGCGAGATGCGTCGGCAGCGATGGCGAGGAGAGGAGCGGCACCGTCGACAAGAATGTCGGGGCACTGGCAGCGGCCGCGGGAAGTGTCTTTGACCAGAGCGTGCTCACCGGGGCGGCGCGCCTACCGCGGCTTGTTTCTCCCCCCATCGCAGCATCAGAGGATCCAGTAAAGGGCACGCAGGGAGATGCGCCAGTGGAGGTGGCCTCGCTTATCGCCCACCAGCCACAACACCCAAAGCACGAGGCCATCGAGGACGAGACCTCTCCCCCTTCCGACATGTTCCTCGCGTTCAGCAACCTCGACAACCACATCAACCTCAGCGGCAGCGCACTGACCGAAAGCAAGAGCCGCCGCGAGTACACAGCAACATTCCGCGAGAGAGAACGCAACGACGCCCCATATCCCCACCCAGAGAAGAAGACCCGCATGGCCTCGTCATCAACGCCCCCGTCAGTAGCCACCACCACCACCACCATCACCACAGCGACCACGACTGCGCCGCTCCCACAGCAGCAGGAAGGAAGGCATGCCCCCAGTCTACACCAAGTGCCCAACACCAGCTATCTCCCCAACGCACACAGCAGTGCGAGCCGCCCCAGCGCTGCCGCTGCTGGTGGCGGCACGGCAACCACGGCAGTGGGCAGGCAGCGGGGTAGCACCGCAGGCGAAGCGGTGGACTCGGCAACGACGACGACGGCAGCGGCCGCCCATCGCTGGGGGGAGGGCAGCATAATGAGCATCAACAGCGATGTTGCTGGTGACACTAGCGAGGAGGGGCAGGAGGAGGAGGACAGAGATACCGAGAAGACCAAACACAAGTCCTCGCACCGCTCGCCGCCACCGACGACGACGACGAACAGGGAACGAGGCGGAGGGAGCGAGCAGCAACCTTCGCATCCTTGCGACCCGTGCCCCTTCCCCATCGTCTACACGAATGCGGCGGCCCTGCACCTGCTGAAGTGCCATCAGCAAAGCGAGCTCGTTGGGCGGGACTTCGAGAACGCGTTTCGCAGCTACATGCCTCGAGACGCCGGGGCAGTGGAGGCGAGCGCGAGTAGCTTTCATGATGACAGCCACGACAGCAGCAACAGCAACCCGTCGTACTCGTCGAACCATATCGTTTCTCTCCTCCACATCCCCCCACCCCCTGCAAGCGGCGCCGCTGGTGCCCCTGCGCTGGAGGAGGTGGCGGATGTCTCTCGCTTGTTCGTGCAGGGGACGGAAGCGTCTCTCGTCCTTTACAGTGTTGCCGATGGTGTGTACTACAACTGCCTCGCCGTCAGCCAGGCAAGCATGGGCGGCGGTCGTCGTCTGAGGAGCCCCAGGGAACCGCAAGTAGCACGAGCGGTGGGAAGCGCCATGTCCGCCGCCCACCACCCACGGCGCAGCAACAACAGCAGCAGTCTTCCCCACGAAAGCGCCGAAGGAAATGAAGGCGAAGGCCACGATGACGCCCACCCGCAAGGCGGTAGGGGCCTGTCCATTATCTCTCTGCCCAGCGCCGTTGTCGGCGCGTCCGTGGACACCAAACCAAGCCAGAGTAGCAGCACTCCCGACCTCCAGCCCCAGCAGCCCCAACACCGGCAGACGGAGAGAGCCAATCGCAACCTGCCCGTTATTCTGCCCTCCTCTCGTCACAGTGCGCAGCGCATGAGCAGCGGTAGCAGTGGTAGCGGTAGTGCCAGTACTGCCGGCAGCGGTGGCGGTGGCCTTGTGGGAGGGGAGGGAACAACCAAGCAGCAGCAGCAGCAGCTTCCTGTCATAGCCTTCCCATCGCCGCCGGTCGGCAACGGCGCGCACCCCTCCGCACCGCTGACCCCTCCTCCGCCTCCCGCGCCCACGGCCACATCTCTTCCCAATGGGGGGAGGACACCGGCAACGCTGGCGGGGAGTCCTGACGCGCCGTACCTGATGATATTCCTGCTTCAACGCATTGCTGCTGCTGCGGCGCCGCCAGCACCGCCGCAGCCGCGAAAGCCGGCCGGCACGAGAGCAAGCGCTGATGCAGACAACGCACCGCCCCACGGAGGCGGCGCCAGCACCATGGAGGGCGAGAAGTGCAACCAGGACAGCCGAAGCCGGGCCTTCCGACGCGCCACCGTCCCCAACGACGACGAGGCCTCGCTCTCTGCGCAACGGCCGCTCAACCTTGGCGACGGCGATGGCAATACCGCGAACCCCAGTGCGGAGCAGCAACAGCGAGTGCTCTGGACGCCTCCGCTCAGGGCAGTCCACCCGCCGCGTGGCGATCGGCGCAATCCCTTTCAGCGCATCAGGCCGCAAGACTGCATTCGTCCTCTTGCAGTACGTACCCGCGGCCACAACGAGGCGGAGCGCGGCCAGTCCCACAACCAGACGGCGGATAACAGACGGATTCACAGCGCCGAGGGGTCCCACGACAAGTGTGACACGGATACCTCACAAGACTGCCCGGACGGCGGTGGCGCGCAAAGCTTGCCTGAGCACCGCCTCCTGCGGCCCGGTGGGGGGTTGACGAGCGATCCCAACGACGCTGTGCACCACGGCAGCCGGTACAGACGAGGAACGGGAGGTCAAACGGTCTCGCCAACAGCAGCGGCACCATCACTGATGGAGGCAGAGAGTGCATCACCGAGCATCATTCCTCTCCTTTCTGCCGAGCATCATCAGAGCACGGGCTCGCTCAGGCGCACAAACTCGGCCCCGAGTCTCTCCACCGAGGAAGACCTCGCGCACTGGGCCGACCAGTCAATACGAAAGAGAAACGTGAAGGTCCCCAGCAGCCCTGCGCAACGGCTGGTCACTGCGGACTCGCTCGACGATCGGCCGCTCCCCGTGGGCGGCCGATCGTCCCTTGACTGCACCTTCGCCACCGACGACAGTACCGTTCCATCCCCGTCGACGTCCATGCTCACCAAGGAGATGCGAGAGGAGCAGCAGCTCAGCAGCGCGAACACGCCTGCGACGGGATCCCTCGAGCCGCACCGGGCACAGCAGCCACACGCATCCGCACACCCTTCGAGAAGGACGGGTGGTGGGGTACGGGGACCGCAGAGAACCTCGCGCGAGAACAGCGCCGGGAAGAACAGCAACAGCCACTGGCAGAGCCTGCAGGCGAGACCCCAAGACGCGCACGCGCTGGTGGACAATCCCACCTACACGAGCAGGGAGATGAGCGAGTGCGTGTCGACCTCGGCGGCGCCATTTACGAGCGACTTCAGCTCATCCGAGAAGTCGCCAGTGACACCCACGCTGCAGCTGCCCGATGACGGCCCAGGCGGTGGGAAGCTGCGGCTCGCGGTCGCCTCCGCCACCGCCTCCTCTGCTGCTCGCGATGGCAACACGGAGCCCCTCACCCTCAGCACAGGTGACTTGAAGACGGATCACAGCGACAGCTTCGCTGCTGCGGATAGGGCAGCGGGCTGCCCGCATGGCAACAACAGCGCGCGTCAGCAGAAAGGCTCTCCCTCAAGCGCGGGTCACCAGGGCACGTCAAGCCCGTTCGACATCGGCTTCGCACCCTTCACCACCACAACCGCCCTCTCCACCCCGCCCCGCCCCGCAGCAGCAGCAGCAGCAGCGGAGTACGGCAAGGACGACGGGGATGCCACGAAGGGGACTCCTCGCGCAGGAAATAGTGACGAGAGGGACTTGGCAGCGCGGAATAGGACGACAGCGCGCATCCAACATGACGATGGCAGCAGCAACGACAACACTTCCCCGCACCAACACGGCGGGAACCTCGACAACGACGATGTAACCACGCAGCAGCAGCAACCGTGGCGCTCGCCTCAAGGAGGAACCGGTGGTGGTGGTAGTGGTGGTACGAGTAGCGGGACAGGACTTATCGGGTCCTTTGCCACGACGAGCTTGGGAAGCAACGCTACTGCGCTGCTCGCGTATGAGGGGAACATGTTGGGCTCGTTTCCCAGCAACTACGGCGGTGGATCTGCCGCGCCATTCACCGTCACCAGCGCGAGTGATCCCTATGCGTACGGCAACGGCCTCCAAAACCTAGGAGGCGGCGGCTTGCTGACCGCGCTTGGCAACATGGCGGGAAATGGAGTAGCGAGCCACTCCCTCACCAGCTACGCCCACGCTCACCCTGCCGGCGCTTCTCTGACGAGTGGTGTTGCCGGCAACGCGTACTTCCCCGCCGCCAGCCTCCACGCACAGCGCGCGCACATCGTCGACACCGTCACGCCGCCCCGGCTGGAGCGGCAGCTCCGGCAACTCCACGGCGTCAAGCACGTGAAGCTGTCGCCGCAGCTGCCCGAGAGCTTCTACCTCAACCAGATGGCGCTGATGCTGATGGTGCAGCGCGCGCTAAAGTACATGCGCGAGGCGTTGCATGTGAGCGGCATGGAGAGCACCGTTGGCTTCGTCAGCATTCGCAAGACCTTTCTTGTCGTCGACCTCCTCCCGCAGGAACTGCTCGACGGGGCCTCGCTGGATGCCAGCATGACCGCCATCCAGGAGCGTCACACCGTGGAAGGGAAACGGATGCGCAGCCAGCGCATCATGCGAGAGGTGGAGCGTGCAGAGGCCGGGGGCACCGGCGACGAAAGCAAGGATAAGGCTGATCGACAACTGCACCTCATCGACACCGCCATCGCCTCCGGCGCCGCGCTCGGCTCCACATCCGTGGCCTACTCGGGCGGCTCCCTGCCGTCGGCGGCCATGGCCACGCGAGGCGGCCCGGGAGCCCTCACCGCGAACCGCCGCGTCTCGCCCTTCACGCCCTCCCTCCTCCCCAGCAGTCCAGACTCGCACTCCCCACCGCAGCTGCAGCCGCTGACCATGTCGCCGTGCGACCACTCCTTCCCGCTGCCGGCTGCGGCCGCGAGCGCGTCCATCACGGCAGGCGGCAATCCAAGCCAGCACAACCAGAGGAACAGCAGCAACTTCAACGCCAGGGCAGACGGCTTGAGCTCGAGCGGCGCGGCGTCACCGTTCCCGCAGCTGACGTCGTCCTCGGAGGCAGTGAGCGCTGGGAACCCAGCAAGCCCTTCCTCCTTCCCGAACCCTATCCTGGGCAGCTTGAGGGACGGCGTGGTGGTGGGGGCCAACGCTAACAGCCGCCACAACAACAGCAACAATCACGGCCCGCTGAGTGGCGGCAACCCCGTTGCCCAAACGGACTCGGAGCGCATCCAGCAGAAAATGGAATGGCTCTCCGCCGGGGACATTGAGCCGCTGGAGCACTACCTCTCGCCCATCTTCATCGACCTCCTCGCTGGCTGCGATGGCCAGGTGCACCTGTACCGCCAAGGCATCTGCGCGGCGTCGGTGCAGGTCAGCTTCCCGTACATTACACAAGACCGCCTGAACTTACTCAGCGACGTCGACACCGTGCAGCTGTCCAAGCAGAAGGGACTCACCTTGTTTGGCATCGCCACGGCCAACGCGCTCACCGAGGAGGCCGCGTCCGCGGCGAACGCGCCGTCGCCACAGATCATCCCCTTGGGCTACGATCGGGCGGCCCAGCGCTTCAGCCAGGCCGTCATGGGGAAGAGCGTGACGGTCCGCCCCCTCACCGCCGCGGCGTCGGCCAGCGTTAGCGTGAAGGAGGCATACTTCCACGACACAGAGGCGAAGCCCGTCAGCACAGCCAGCGCCGACGCAGCAGCAAACAAGGGCGTCCAGGAGGAGGCGGCGGCTCCCCCAGAAAGAACCGTTTCCTTTGCTGACATTGAGCCGCGGCAGAACACGAGCACCAGCTACACCACCCCACCACCAAGCGAGGACCCCGACTTCCCCGGCCGTGGACGCGCCACACTGCAGCAGCAGCAGCAGCAGAGGTCGATCCCCCACCATGGCGACAACAGCAACAGCAACAGCAACAGCAACAGCAACAACGACAAGGGCACTGGGCACAATGGAGACAGCAGTAACAGCGGCATCTCGGATACGGATATGCCCAACTTCGACCTCGATTCCCAGGAGACTACCGTCAACCTCAGCAGCACCTCTGTCAGCTACGAAGGCGAGGTTGCCAAGGAGGGCCACCACCCGTACCACCAGCATTACCATCCTGATCCCCCTGAGGTCGGCAAGGAAGCCACGGGCAGCAGCAGCAGCCTCCCTGCCAGGGCTTGGGCTGATCGGAGAGTCGGCGCAGGCACCTCGCATGCCAAGACAGCACTGCCTCCCGGAGCGCAAGGTTCACAATGGGAAGGTGGCGCACCCGACAAGCGCAGGCCCAATAGCAGCACCACTGGCGGCGGCGGCAGTGTGGCAAACCTTGCGAATGCCGCGGCGGGGGCGGGCATGCTGCCAGCGGTGCTGCATCGCGAGCACTCCTCAGGGCCGCTGCCCTCGGTAGGTGTGGAGAAGGGCAACGTCGTCGGGACGGACGGGGTAGGCGGCAAGAAGGGGAAGGGAACGGCAGAGGGCGACGCGGCCCTTGCCGATGCCCTGGAGCACACGGCGGAGCCGACGCCGGCCTCAACCCCCATAGGGGCTAAGAAGGGGGGGAGGCACCACCCCACGGCGGCAATGACGACGACGACGCCCACCTCCTTGCGCGAGGACGCCTCTGGCACCACCGCCACCACCGCCGCCTCACTCGTGACCACTTCCGGCCGCATCCAGCCCTTGTTCGCCGGCTACAAGCTCCCCGCCAGCGCCACCGCGGCACTGGTGAACTACAGCACCGCTCTTGAGCGGCCTGAGGCGAAGAATGGAGGCAGCAAAGCCGATGCGGACGGCGTCGGGAAGGGCCAGCTAGGGGGACAGGGGGGCGATGCCTTGCCAGCGGGCTCACCGTCAAGCATTCTGGTGAGCACCCCATCGGCTACAACGTTCTCCAAGGTGAGCAGGAGTAGGAGTGGCGCGCGTGGCCTGCCGGCTGCTATCGTGGTAGACTCTGAAAGTCAAAGTGTGGGCAGGGATGCAGGCGGCAAGGAGAGAGGAGGAGGAGAAGGCGGGCGACATGGCGGCAGCCAGCACGGCGGGGACGGCTCCGCCACCACCACCACCACCCACCACAGCAGTAACGACAACAGCGGGGGTACCACCGCAAGTGGCGGCTTCGAGTGGAAGCGGGAGAGCTTCTTCGGGTGCCCGAACGACTCGTTTTCCTACAGCAGGACCGAGCTGCTTGGGTTCGGCAGCCCCTCAGGCTTCACCACCACCGCTTTCAAGTTTGGCGACGGGGTCGACTTTGCGAGCGGTGCCCTCGGTAGCGAGAGCAAGAGCGCCAGCGCACAGCCATCGAGCAGTGCGGTCGGGGGAGTGGCAACGGTAGCGACGACAGCGACGTCGTCCGTCTCCACAACGCCCTCCCTCACCACTGCCAACAACAATAACAACAGCAACAGCAACAGCAACAAGGCGAGGCTGCCATCCGTAGCCTCCTCGCCTGCGACGAAGCCTACCACCCACGCAACGGTAGCCGCAGCCCTCGAGGCGAACAACGGCGGTGCGCGGCTTGACTTGACCGGTGGAGTGTTCTCCTCCAGCTTTGCCGAAAGTGCGGGAGGTCTCTCCTCGGCCTCGTCGAAGCACCGTAAGTGCCTCAACATCTTCATCTACCACAGCCGCGAGCGCGAAGATATTGACACCGCCCTCGGCCACTTTGGGCACTGCGTCACCTGCATCACAAAGCCCGACAAGCTTCTCCGCTTCCTCTACGGTGGGCTTCCCGGCGTCGACGTGCTCGTTGTCGAGTGCACGCGGGAGCTGCTCAGCGCTGAGCTCAAGCACGCACTCCTGTACGACCGTCCGGCCCTGCACGTTGTCATGTTGTTCCACGTGACGACGCGGCATGGGCAGTCCAAGAACGAGATGATGGCCGAGGACCCCATCGCTGCCGAGGTGACGCAGCACACGAGGGAAGACGACATTGTCTACTTCAGCGAAGACATCTCCTCCGCCTTCAACGACCGCGAGACCTTCTCTCAGCTCACCGCAAGCATCCTGCGCATGCGGCTGCAGCGGCAAATGTTCGATGTCCGAACGCGCAACAGCTACCAAATTGTCCGTCAAATCGGCAGCGGTGCGTTTGGGGATGTCTTTGAAGTGGTGATGTTCGCCAGCCGTGGCCGACTCGCGATGAAGCGCATCTTCCTCAAGTCGGCCTCCTTCAAGATCTTTGAGCAGCTGTACCGAGAGGTGCAGATCATGAGCCTGCTCGATCACCAGAACATCATCACCTTCTCGCACACCAGGCTGGACGACAACGCGTACGAGATCTTCATGGAGCTCGGCGACGGCACTCTTGCGCAGCGCATTATGACCCCACAGGCAACGGAGGGGTGGGCCCAGCGCGATACCACCAACCTCGCTTCCCCTTACCACTCTGGTCTTGCCCCTCCCGGTGCCGCTGCTGGCGCGCCACAGCAACACCGCCGCCACCAGGACAGCAACAACATCACCCCCGACATCCCTCATATCGGCTCCACCCCACACAAGGCAGGCAGCCATCAACAGTCGCGGCGGGGATCGCGTAGGAACTCGCAGCAGCAATCCTCCACCTCCGAGATGCCCAAGTCTGCTGTCTTTCTGCAACCCAACGCGCCGATCATGCCGACACCCATCGCGCCACAGGAGGCGGTGCTGATCGTGCACGACATCTGCAGCGCCATTGAGTACCTGCACTCCAAGAACATCATCCACCGAGACATCAAACCGGTGAACATCCTCTTTTCCAACGGCATCGCCAAGCTCGGTGACTTTGGCAGCGCCGTCAAGGTGAACGAGAACCGTCCCTTGACAAACATGAAGGGGACCATGTCGTACATGGCGCCGGAGGTGGTGCTGGGCGAGCCGTATGGCAAGCCGTGCGACATGTGGAGTCTTGGCTGCGTTATTGCCGATATTATGGGAGTCAGCCTGGGGCACCTCTCCGGCCTGCACATGCCCGCGCTCACGGAGCTCTACCGCTCCATCCCGCTCGACGAGAGCCTTCCCGTCACCCTGACCAACAAAACCAACTCCCAGCTGGAGAATCACCACTCGGCCGGGGCGACGCAGCGCCTGCTGGACGCGGTAAAGGAGGCCTCTCAGGTCGCCTCACGGGAGCGGAAGGGGCGCGGGCAGACGACGTCCTCGCACTCCTCGCCCACGCGCTTAGACGGGAGCTCCAACAGCAACAACAACAACAACAACAACCGGAGCGCGGCAGTCAACAATAGCGTTAGAAGCGTGAGCAGCACAGGCAACCAGAGGACGCCAGCGCACGGCCTGTCTCTGCGGGAAAGCATGAGCAGTCCTCTGCCCGCCTCTTTCTCCTTGGCGGCGGCGGCAGCACCAGCAACGGCCGCCAGCTCGGATGCGAACCGCTCCGTGACGTGCATCAACACCGACAACGCCGTCGTGTTCAGCACAAGCACCGCCATGCTGCCGCGCTCGCTGATTGAGCTGTTTGAGGGACTGTTCCACCGAGACCCCGCGAAGCGCATGACGGTGACCGACCTGCTCGACCACAGCGTGTGTTGGAACTTTGAGTGGATGGCCGAGATGATGCAGGCAGTGCAGCAGGTGTCGGAGCCCCTGCGCGCCATGCATGGCTGCGCGAGCAGTGACGACGGCAGCAGCGACGAGGCTGGCGGCGATGGGGGGACGACACGGAAGCAGGGAAACGATCGGAAACCGCCGGCGAGTCTGCTGAACATGTCGCTCTGCTCCATGGATGGCGGGACCGCGGATGGCTCCGAAGTAGACACCAAGAAGGATGGCGGTGCAGACGACGGCGCCGACAACACGGTGGAGCGAAAGTCTGTCTGGAAGCGGTCGTCCACGGATGGGAGCGTTGCCCTCGCGGGACTGAACTCTCCCAGCCTACCGACCTCGTTGGCGGCGACGGCCAGGCAGCTGCCCATGGTGTCGCCAGCCAGTTCAAGCGAAGAGAAAGCCAGCAAGACGAAGCAGGCGGCATCCGCACCGACACCCCTCCTGACACCGAGCACGGCGCCAGAGCAACAGCAGAAGCAGCAGCAGCAGCAGCAGCAGCAGCAGCAGCCCCACCGGCACGACCACACCAACCTGGACCTCTCGCTACAGTCTTTCCTATGAAGGGCACAGCAACTCCCATCCCCTCATTTCCTCGGTTCTTCTGTGAACAGCAAGAATCATAGCAGTAGCAACAAAAACAACAGCAATGTTGATACGTGCACACACGTATCCCACACCGCAGCTCGGTGCATCCTTCTCCTCACTTCTACTCAACTATCAACTGGTGCATCCCAGCTCCTTTGCCACTTTCCCTTGCTCCTCTCCCCTCCTCGTCGTCTGGATGCTATTTTGTTCAACGTCACGGCTGACTGTCCTCCCCTCCTTCCCTCCACCTCCTCCCTTTCTTCTCCTTCCCTCGTGCTTTTTATATACACCCATGTACACTTAATCGTAAGCCTTCGTCCCCCCCCCCTCTCCCCACCCGTACCTACGGGGACGCGCCAGCTCCTTCTATATCCGCTCTCTCTCCTCTCCTCTCCTCTCCGACATACGCCATTCAATGCTTCGAGTCCTTCTCCTCCTTTCAATGACTCCCTTCTATACACCCGTACGCACGCGCTGTTGTCCACCCTCATACCTCGATCTTCCCCACGTTCTCCCCCCACACCTACACCCTTACACCATTTACACCATTCACCTTCACGCGTGTACAGCCCCTCGTTCCTGCACACGCTCAGCTCACACGCACCGACGACTCTGTGGCTATTGCCACTTGTGCATTCATGTCTCTCTCTCTCCCCTCCTCCCCTCCTCCCCTCCCCCCTTACCACCACTACTACTACCACAACAACAGCAAAGACAGAAGAGAGAGGGCAGCAACGAACGGCAACAGACGACACAATCGGTGCCGTACAATCCATCTCTACGACTGTGTGGCACTCCTTGTCCCGTAGTGCTTGGTGCTATGGTCCAGCAAAGGAGGTAAAATGTGACACATGAGGATAGTTACGCAGACTCCCCAGGCTCATTCCATTCCCTCTCCCACTCCGGCATCTGTGTCTTCCTCTGTCAGTCTCGCCAGACCCTCCCCACTTCCTTTCATAGTCATTTGCTCTCTCCTTCCCCCCGTACCGCGTCCTTACAACTCACTCACACACCTTTACCGCAAGAGAACAGACACATGTCCGAGTGCTGGTTCATGCCGCAGACGGTGGCCGACAGGCGCGCCGAGAACCGCCTGAGTCCCAACCGGCCCAGCGACTATGAAACACTTGCCGCCAT
>JASAOB010002760.1:0-29490 GCA_030849825.1 Herpetomonas tarakana
CCAAGAAGTCCACCAAGAAGTGAAGACGGATCCCTCCCTTTCTCCTTACTTCTCTCATTTTTCCTCCCCCCTGAGGAGAAGCCTAACAGCGTCTTCTCCCTTTCATTTCCCGTATCAAAGACGAAGAAAGAACGAATAGCCCCGACCATAGGCGTTTATGTGTGTTGGGTATTGTGGTGGCGCGGTAGATCCGTTCCTCCTGTGGCGGGGGGTGGGGACGGGGACAGGTTGAACTCTTTCGTGTGGGGGAGAGGGGGATGCCAGTGCCGGGGCGACCATGGGCTCTCTGCAACACTTGCGTAGCATGTAAAGAAGAAAATGAAATGACCTCGTCCCCTACCGTGTCCTCCACTATTCCTTTAGTGCTCCCACCCCAAGCACACACACACACACACACCCCTCTCCTTTGCCTCTGTGCTTCCTCGGGCCCATGCCGTTGGTGCTCATTGGCCTCACGGGTGGCATCGCCTGCGGCAAGTCGACTGTCTCTTCTCTACTGAGCGACGAGCACCACGTGCCCATCATCGACGCTGACCTTGTCGTCCGCGAACTGCAGCAGCCTGGGGCGGCCTGCACCGTGAAGATTGGCCGCCGCTGGCCAAGCTGTGTGGACCCTGCGACTGGCGAGCTGAGACGCGAAGCCCTTGGCCACGTCGTGTTCGCCGATCCGGCGGCGCGCAAGGATCTGGCGAAGATCATGAACGGCCCCATCTTCCTGACCATTCTCAAGCGCATCCTACAGCACTGGTGGAGCAACCTGTGCACGGCCGCGCCCGTCGTCGTCGTGCTGGATGCACCGACTCTGTTTGAGACGAAGCTCTTCACTTTTCTAGTAAGCGACACGCTCGTCGTGGCGTGCTCAGAGGAGCGGCAGATCCAGCGACTGGCGAGCCGCAACGGCATGGCGCGTGACGAGGCGTTGCGGCGCATCCACAGCCAGATGCCCTTGGAAAAGAAGCGGAGGATGGCGGGCTACGTGATTGAGAACGACGCAGAGGGTGATATGGCTGACTTGAGGGCATCCGTCGCGGCAGCCACCACGTGGATGGCAAGGCAGAGTGGGAACAGATTGACCATCCTCCTTGCTGGCACCACGGCTGTTGTGGTCGGCGCCGTCGCGCTTGGCGCTGCTGCCGTCCGCAGCCTCTTCTTTTAGATCGCATCTGCACACACACACACACACGCACACACACAGGTACTCACAGAAGCACACAGGCACTCGGATAGAGTAACAGAGGCAGCCGATTGGATACGAAGACTTCAACGACTTTCACGAAGAAGCAAGCGAATGTGCAATCTGCCAAGGCATGCCACGCCTGTGGGTTGCGCAGTCTACCGCACACTCTCTGTCTCCCTCTCTCCTTCTCATACACAGTCCTCCACTTGCAGCGCCAAGCGTTGAAGCCACTCTGCCCCCCCCCCCTCTCTCTCCTTGTCCTCTTCCTCTAACATAGTTCCTGCTGTCTCTGTTCCCGTAAATTGCGCTGGACAATTACCGTTCGCCGCCTACAACAAACCCACAAACCGGAAACTGTCTCCTCCCTCTCCCTTCTTCTCCACCATCTCTCACGTGCTTCTCCTTCCCTAACTGCCAACGTCTTTCTTTCCCATCTACCTTTGAGTCTCACCTTTCTCTGCCCCTCCTCCTCCCCTCCCCTCACCGCCACGTTTCTCCGTTCCCCTGTCTGCCTCGTGCGAATGTCGTCGTCAAACGTGGAGTGGCCGGTGGCGCGCGTGCGTCAGACCTTTGTCGACTTCTTCGTCAAAGGCAAGGGTCACACCTTTGTGAAGAGCAGCCCCGTTGTGCCCGAGAACGACGCCACGCTCCTGTTCGCCAACTCTGGCATGACACAGTACAAGGAGCTGTTCCTTGGCACCGCCGATCCCAACACCGACTTTGGCCGCCTGACGCGCGCGGCGAACAGCCAGCTGTGCATCCGTGCTGGCGGCAAGCACAATGATCTGGATGATGTGGGCCGCGACACGTACCACCACACCTTCTTTGAAATGCTGGGCAACTGGTCCTTTGGGGACTACTTCAAGGAGGAGGCCATTGACTGGGCGTGGGAGCTGCTGACGGAGGTGTACAAGATGCCCAAGGATCGGCTCTACGCCACCTACTTCGAGGGCGACGCGAAGAACGGACTGGAGCCTGACGAGGAGGCACGCCGCCTGTGGTCCAAGTACCTCCCCGACAATCACATCATCAAGGGCAACGCAAAGGATAACTTCTGGGAGATGGGCGACACTGGCCCTTGCGGCCCCTGCTCCGAGGTGCACTTTGACCGCATCGGTGGCCGCGAAGCCGCTGACCTCGTCAACATGGACGACCCCATGGTGATTGAGATTTGGAACCTGGTGTTCATGCAGTACGAGCGGCACGCCGACGGTAGCCTCACGCGGCTGCCCAAGAGCCACGTCGACACTGGCATGGGCCTCGAGCGCATCACATCCATCCTGCAGGATGTCCCCTCCAACTACGACACCGACGCATGGACGCCTATTTTTGACGCGATCCAGAAGGTCACGGGCTACCCCCAGCCCTACACCGAGATCCGCGACGACAACGACAACGACGCGACGGTGGCTTACCGTGTGATTGCGGACCACATCCGCTGCCTCACCTGCGCGCTGGGCGACGGCGCGATGCCGGACTCCGTGGGCCGCGGCTTTGTGCTGCGTCGCATTATCCGCCGCGCTGTCCGCTACGGGGTGCAGTTCCTCGGCGCCAAGACCGGCTTCTTCAGCGAGCTGGTCGATGCCGTTGTGGCCTCGCTCGGGCCCTTTTTCACGCATCTGCAGGACCCCGCCACGGTGCAGCGCGCGAAGCTGATCCTGGCCAGCGAGGAAGAGTCCTTCGCAAAGACCTGGGACAATGGCCTGAAGCAGTTCAACGCCGCCGTCGAATCTGCCAAGGCGCGCAACTCGGACGTCATCAGCGGCACCGATGCATTTGTGCTGCATGACCGCTACGGCTTCGCGGTGGACTTGACGAGCCTGCTGGCGGAGAAGGCGCACATGACGGTCGACATTGACGGCTTCAACGCGGAGATGAAGGCGAACCAGGTGAGCGCCGGGCGTGTGGCGGCGGCAAAGACCTTCTTGGATGCCTACCAGCTTGAGGACCTCAAGACGCGTGCCGTGCCCATCACCAACGACGACGCCAAGTACACTTGGAAGGAGAGCAGCGGCAACATCCTCGCCATCTTTGACAAGACTGCCGTCAAGTTTGTCGATGCCATCCCACCGAACAACGGCAAGGGCGACGAGAACTACGGCGTCATCGTCGACGCCACCAACTTTTACGCCGAATCGGGTGGCCAGATCTACGACACAGGCCGCATCGTCGCCGCCGAGGACGCCGTCTTTGACGTGAAGAAGGTCTACTCCATCGCCGGCTACGTCGTGCACGTGGGCAACCTCACCAAGGACGCGAGCTGCCCCATTCCTGATTGCGCGAGTGTGCAGCTGCAGGTCGACTACACCCGTCGCCAGCCCATCGCCGCCAACCACACCTCAACCCACGAGCTCAACTGGGTCCTGCGCAAGGTTCTTGAGGAGGACAATCCCGACAGCTTCATGAAGGTTCAGCAGAAGGGCTCGCTCGTGACGGACGAGATGCTGCGCTTCGACTTTTCGTACAACACAAAGGTTGCTAACGACGACCTCGAGAAGATTGAGGCACTGCTGAACGAGAAGATCAAGGCGAAGCTGCCCGTCTACCGCCAGGAGGTGGCGCTGCAGGAGGCAACTAGGATCAACGGCCTGCGCCACATGTTCGGCGAGAAGTACCCCGATCCCGTCAGCGTCATCTCTGTCGGCGCTCCCATTGACAAGATGATCGCCGACCCCGAGAACGCAGAGTGGAGGCAGTACGCGGTGGAGTTCTGTGGCGGCACGCACCTGACCAATCTGGGCGACGCCGAGCAGGCCGTCATCCTTTCCGAGGAGGCCCTCATGAACGGCGTGCGCCGTATGACGGTCGTCACGGGTGGGGAGGCTGCCAAGGCTGTCGCCGTCGCCCAGCCGCTGAGCGAGGAGTGCGAGCGGCTGGTCGCGCAGCCCGCGACGGCGGCCAATGTGAAGGCCCTGTCCGTGCTGAACAAGAAGGTGGGTGACAGTGCTGCCCCGCTGCTCGTGAAGAACCGCCTGCGCGAGAGCATCGACGCGGCTATCAAGGCCCAGAACGCGCAGCTCAGGTCGCAGGGTGCGGAGAGCAAGGCGAAGGCGCAGGCTGCCGGCAAGGAGCTTGGCGAGAGCCACGACGCCGCCGCCACGCCCTTCCTCGTCTTGCAGATCAATGACTACGGCGCTGAGCGCGAGCCGTTGCAGGCGTTCGCCGACGGATTCAGCGGCGCTGCCAGTGGTCCCGTTGGCCTCTTCCTCGTTGGTGGGGATGGCGACAAGGCGCTGGCGATTGTCACGATGCCGGCGGCGTTTGTGGAGAAGAAGCTGTCGGCTGTGAACTGGGCCAAGGCTGCTGTGGGCAAGGGCGGAGGCAAGCCCAACGCTGCACAGTCCGGACTGCCCGCCAAACAGGTGGATGAAACGGTGAAGAAGGCCCAGGCAGAGGCCGACAAGATGAAGGCATCTCTGTGAGACAAGAGAAGGTGCAAAAGAGAACAAGAAGGGAGACAAGAAGGATTCACGGCCCGCCCTCCCCCCTCCTCCCTCCCCCTCCCCGGATAAAGACGGGAACAGGGGAGAAGAGGGACAGAGAATACAAGGCTCGCTCCTCCCCCCTCCTTCCTCGCTAGGAGGAAAGAGACACAACTCGGCCAGAGCGCCGCTTACACCCTTGCCGCTCCCTCGGTCTTTCCCTTTTCCACACATCCCTCTTTCCTCCTCTCTCCCTGTGCTGAGCTTCATTTCCTGTATCCGTTCATTCATGAAGTGCATTTCGCTTCTTGGTGTCTTTTCTCTTCCACTTTGCCGTGGCGGCGCACACACTACCATCCCGTCTTGTTCCCGGGCATTCCATTTCTAATCATTATCCCTTCGTCGTTGGTGATGCACACTTTCACTTCGGAGGAGTGGTGTGGCCTCCACACCCTACTCTTCCTTACCTTCTCCTTTACCTAGTAATTCGACGCTCATCAAACACAAAAAACGAAGATAAGGATAGCGCAGCCCTCGTGAGGGGGACACCCAAGGCAAACACGCTTACACACCGGCTCGGCACGCACCCCAGGAGGGGATGGAGGGAACCAAGTAAGAAGAAGCGGAGGAAAGGGAGACGCCGGTGCAGATTACGCCACTTCGCTCGCCCCATCCAACTGCATGAGCCAGTCACAAGATGAATCGTCTCCTCTCCCACCCTCCCATCTTCTTTCTCTCCCTCTTCATTCCTTTACTTTGCTCCTCATAAATGCTATAGCTGGTAAGGTTTCTCTGCCATCCGTGTGCTTAGCCACAGCATCGTAAAGGAAATAGCCGAAATAAACCAGTTCCTCTTTCACCGCCTTCTCCTCCCTTCTTCCTTCGTTTCAGTATTTATCTTCCCATCTTCCCATCTTTATCATTTCCTTCTTCCCCTTCTCCCTTATAAAAATTGCCACATTCCACTGTTTTCTTCTCCTCCCTTCCCCCTCCCCTTCTCCTCCCCTCCCCTCCCCTCCCCTTCTCCTCCCCCCTCCCCTCCCCTCCCCTGCATCATACACTACTTTGTGCAAATACTCTTCGTTCTCCTCTCCTTCCACACACACACACACCTATCAGTATACATATTGATAGAAGAAGGGACACTATCCACCGATAACCACTCCCCCCCTCCTCCTCCTCTACCCCCCTTCGTCCCTACCCACACCCACCTTGCGCCATCCTCTGCCTTTATTGGCAAGGAAAGAAAAGGCAGTAACACGCAAGAGCAGCACAGCAGCGTCAGAATCCTCGGCTCACTGTCGTCGCTGCCTTCATCCCTCCCGCGCGCGGCATTGTCTCTCATTGTCGCCTCCCTCGTTCTCCCCATCCCCGCCCATCCGTTCCCATCCCCCGGTTCCTCCCCCCCTCCCTCCCATGAGCCACTGCGCGCACTACGCCGTCTCCATCACCTCGGAGGACTCTCTTGATACGAACTCCCCACCGACGCTGCAGCGGACAAACACCCTGACCCCATCCAGCTTCATGCGGCAGCGGCAGCAGCACCAGCAATCTCCTGTGCACACCCCTCGGATCAGCGGCAACAACAACGGTGGCTACAACTTCAGGGGCATTCATAGCGTGAACGACACAGACTCCGACAGTGAGAGAGATGTTGGAGAGGTCACGGAGGAGGTGGCGCTCGCCGACATCGGCAAGCGCAGCCCCAGCCCTCTGCCCTCCCGGTCCTTCAGCCTCACCACCGCCGGAAGCGCTGGTAACTCCCCTGGTGCATCGGCGTACTACTGCAATACCAGCCGCCCTGGCCTGACATCGCCCAGCATCTTCGTGGCCGCGGAGCTGCCCCACCGCGCGGCAACCGAGGAGAGTAGTAATCATCACAAAGGCCACAAGAGCAATGGCGCGATGGTCTACGCCCCCCGCGCGATGCGGCTGGCGCCCGCCTCGTCGTCGACGTCGTCGGTGTCGCTCAGCTCGCTACCAGCCTCGACACCGCCACGACTGCAGCCGCCTGCGCGCAGCCGCCACCAGCTGGAGAACGGCTTCTCGCACTTCAGCGTGGATGGCGCGCGGGTGCACCACCTGCCCCAGTCCCTCGCCAACCACCACAACCGCACCACCCATCGCGGTGACAGGAAGAAGGTGCCGGCGTCTCCACTGCCTGCCAGGCCCCCGCGCTGCCCCATCCAAGCCCAGGAAAGCACGAGCACCACGCCCAGCCGCAGCCAACCCCATCACGGCGGCGGGGGCGATGTGGGCTGCAGCCCGTTCAGCGACGTCCTCAGCACGAGTTCGTTGCCGCTAACACGAGAGCAGGACGGCGTCGTCGATGACCTCTTCACTTCCAAGGAGTTCCTCGCCTTCATGAACGGCGGATGCGAGGACCTGACGCTTGCCTCGACGCTCTCCAGCAACACCAGCAGCAACAGCACCACAACTCGCACTGGCGGCTGTCTACCGGCCCTCTTTTCCGCCAAGGAGTTCTCCATCCCTGGGTGCAGCAGCTGCGACCTCAGCTTTAGCGACAGCACCGGCACCATCCTCAACCAAGAGGCCGCCAAGACCTTCTCCCGCGACGGCGCTAAGCGCAGCACAAACTTTGGGGCTCAGATTTTGTGAGCGACACGAAGAGCGCCGCCGTGTGAGAAGAGTTAACGTAACATAACCATAAGAAGTAGAGAAACACATCCCCTCCCTCCCCCCTCCTCCTCGTTGCAGAAACCAAGCAACTCTCCGCCACTCTCCCTCGAGACCGTTCTTGCATGTTTTCCTTCATACCCTCTTCTTATCCCTCTTCTTCTCGCTGGCGGCGAAGGGATGGCTGACTTTACTCTCTTCTCACCCCTCTCGCATTGTTTTCTCTCAATCTCAAGACGCTGCGGCTCCTCGCAAAAGAAGGCCAGAAGGAGCGCGAAGGCAAAGAAGAGAGGGAGAGAGGTAGTGCAAGCAGTAAGAACCATCAGACTGTCATGGCGCACTTTATAAACAATCGACAGCAGGAGTAGTGAGAAGAGGAGTGTGGGCCATGATAGCGAGGATGAGAAAACAAACGATGCAGCAAGATTCTTTTCAAGCTGCATCCATGTTTTGCTATGTGCAAAGTTATCTCCCCTTTTCTTTTTCGCCCGCTCTCGTCCTCCACTCCTCCTGCTGTCGCCGCCTACCAGTCTCTTTGGTGTCCTCTCCTTCTCTCCTCCCTCGCGTTCGTTCATTCCCCCTTGGCAGTCTTTGGGGACCGAGACGTGATGGGAGACATCCATCAACACCATGAAGAGGTGAGGTGAATAGGAGTAAAGAAGAAGAAACATGTCCAGATCGACTCCCTTCCCTTTCCCCCATGAAGCCCACCATCCGCGCCATATTCCTACTTTCTGCACATCACCCCTTCCCCCCACCCTACCCCCCTCTTCTTCCTCCCCTTATGGTAACACCTTCTCATGTCGTTACGCACACCCATGATCCCATCATCACTCTTTCCTTCATGTCTTTACATCAATAACCGCTCATCTATATATACTCCCCCTTCTTACTACCCTTTTTCTTTCTTCTTCCGACTACTACTACTACTACTACCGTTACGAAAGATTTTGGGCTCTCCCTCATCCATTTTCCCTCGAAGCAAGGTACATCATTCGCTGACCTCACAACTATAACTATAACTATATATATATTGCCTTCGTCCTGCGCTTCTGCCTCACTTCCTTTGTTTTCTCTGTTATGCGACTCTGCTCCCTCCCCTCCATCTTTCACTCCCTTCTCTCTCTGTCCCATGCCCCTCCCCCTCTCTCAACATCGCCCTATGCATTTATCACAATGCTTACTCATCCAACGCCCCCCCCCCTCCCCCTACTCCCCACGCACCTCTCCTTTCTTTCCCCTCCTTTTGACCCGTTTTCCGATCCTACTCCATCTTCCTTTCTTCCCATTCTTTCGGTTTGCAATCCCACCCCCTTTCCCCCCGCCGCCTTTGGGTCCCTTCCTCTTTGTTTCTCCTCCGTTGTGGACGGGACAGGGAATGAAAAGCACGTTTGGGCAACACACCCACTCATCCTCGAGCGCGGAGGGGCCCAATGGCAAGGGAGAGAAGGAAATATCCTTCACGCGGTCCGCTACGCTCCCATAAACAATACTGACAATCACCGTTAGAAGCTCTATATGAGAGAGAGACAGCGTTGTCTTGGGATACAATGGATCCAAAGCAAAAAAAAGTGCAGGAAAGAAAGCAGACATCAACGCCGAGGGACGTGCCCACATGCGTGCGTATCATCCGTAGCGAACGCACAGGAGAGGTGAACGAACACAGAGACAGCCAACAGGGCAAACATAAGGAGAAGAAAACGGTTGAAATGGCGACGAGAGAAAAGAAGAAAACGTTCTTTTATTCAGCGTGTGGTACTATCAGAAGCGCAGAGCAAAGACAAGAAGTCAAGAAAACGGCTATGCTCGTCGCCAGTGGATATATATATATGAAGCAGTAACAGCGACGACTCACGCAAGAGAAGAGTAATCAGGACGAAAGGAGAGCTCGGCCCACCTCAGACGCACACACCCACTTCCCTCGTCCCAGAATATAGCCAAAGCTGACGGGGGCGACGTGTGTGTATGTATGTGTGTGTGTGCCAGTGACTCTACCGTGCGACGGCAAAGATAGCGCTCTTCCCTTTTCTGCGTCTATGAGACGTTAAGGTGAGTGCGACGACCACACTACCACCACTGATAATAACAGGAGAAGGAACTGACGCGGTGGGATAGGACAGTATGGGAAGAGGCCAAAACAGCTTCGCTCCAGCGCGACAGGCAAGCCAGGGCAGGATTGACAGCTGTACTCATAGCTCGAAGAAAATAGGGAAGACACACGTATGAGTACGCTCTTTGTGTTCTATTCTTTAAGGTACTCATGCAATATCCCTTCTTCGGATTCCTGCGGCTGCTTTGTCTGTCCCGACTTGGGTCCTGATATCTGCGTATCCCATCCTCTTTTTCTCCCTCCCGTGGTTGTGCGCGCCATGGGGTTGTTGCCTTCTCCTTTCCCTTTCCCTACTGAAATGAATGAATGTGCTTACTTTACTCACGGCCTCTGCGCGCTCCGCACATCTCTCTCTCTCTCTCTTTCCTTTGCTCTTCTGTTCTTGTCTTCTTCTTTTCCTCCTCCGCACCTACCATTCTTGCAGAACCTTCTTTTGGTCAAAAGATAATCCTACTATATTTCTACTTCCCCCAGACACTCTCCCACTCTCGCTGCTGCGACCTCTATGACTACTACTGCTTCTTTCTCTTTTCTGATGATTACACATCTCTTTTCCCTTTGCTTCCTCCTCTTCTCTCTCCCTATCTCCCTATCTCCTTTATCTCACTGTCCGATCTGTTGTTAGTAATACACACGACACCGGCGTCCCCCCCATGTGCACTGCTTGTTCGTTCCCCTTCTTCCTTTCCTCTCCCTTTCTTTTAACATTTCCTTCTCTTGTCCTTCCCCCCTCCCTCCACCCTCTCGGTTTCTCTTCCCCAAGAAGCAAAAGGCCATAAAACAAGAAGTCACTAGGGATGAACAACGCTCCGCACATAAAGGGGAAGCGGCAATACGAAACCAAACGGAAAGAAGAGGAAGGGAAGGGAAGGGAAGGGAAGGAAAAGAGAAAGGGAGAGGAAGGGATAGAGAAGGATCAAAGGAGACAGATGAGGAGAGAGAGAGAGTGAGTAACTGCCTTTGTTTTCTCGAATACTGTTGCCAAAGAAAAAGGACGAAACCCTGCCGCATCAAGCTTCCCATTCTCCTCGTATACTCTCCGCTCCTTCTTCTTCTGAACCCTCTTCTCTTTCTCTACGTGAGGCATTGTGTGTTTATCTTTTCCCTGTTCATCGCTCCCTCACTATATCCCTTCTCCACGTTCTTCACTCGCTAGCTCTTTCCTTCTTCTTCCCCCTCCCCCTTCTGCCGTGTTTGCGTCACCATTCTGTATCACGGATTGTCTCCGTGCAAGTACACCCCCCGGCGCACACGCAATGGTAAGCAATAGTAATAGTAATAAGAGCAGAAACAACAGTGAGAACAGGTACGAGGCAGAAAGAAGCCGTTGAGGACGACATGATTGCTGGCCCTTCTGCCTCTGTCCCGGAGTCTCCCTCTCTCGTTCAGAAAGTAAAAGAAATGTAGGAAGGACACATTGGATGTACTGCTCTACTTGTGAGTGAAACGGCAACAACGCAGTGTTCAAGGACCCACCTGCTAATATTTTGTCTTCCCGGCACAGAAAATGTTTCTTTCGTCTTTTTTTCTCGCTTACCCGTCTGAAACTCCTCCCCCTCTCCCTCCTCTTCCCCCCCCCCCCCACCCCCTCCCCTCATACACTCCATCCCTCTTTCTCTCTTTCTTCTTCCCCCCCCCTTCTCTCCGTTGAGAGTTATCGTTGCTCATCTCCCGCAAATGCTTCGCTCCACCAGCAGTTCTTCTCTTCCTTCATTTGTACATTTGCGTTTTCTGTTTCTAGCAGAACTGTGCTCTCTCTCATACGTCTACTACATATTTACGAACTGATCTCATTTATTGGCCTTTCCCCTCCCCCTACCTCGCATTCTCTTTTTCTCTCTCTTCTCTTCTTTTCTTCTTCATCCAGCCTACAGTCTCCTTCGTTTCCTCCCTTCTCTATCTTCCTCACCTTCAGCTGCGCTATCCTCAAGTTGAGGCAATCAGCAACGGGCCGATGCACCCTTATTTGCTGTGCTCTTATCTTCCAGTCACCGCCCCTCCCTTCTTTTCGTTGCGTTGATTCGCTTTGATTAAACGATTGTGTTTTGTTCTTGCCTCCATCCCCACTTCGACTCTTTGCTCTCAGAAAGCGGAAAAGTGATTGGCAAGGGTGTTTACCTCGCTTGTCCAAGGATAGAGGAAGGAATAGGGCAAACAGAAAAGAAACCAATAGAAATGGAGGGAGGGAAAGCAGGAGGAGAATGGAGATGTGGATGCTGGCTGCACCACCTCCCCCTCCTCCTACCTTCCTTCCTTTCCTCTTTGGTGGCCTGCCTCCTACTTGTGGCAGGAATACCATTCATAGTCATCCCTGGCGAAGCACTTTTCGTTAGCTGCTTGCGTATGCATTGGAAACAATGAACGCCGTCTGCTTTTCTTCCTTTTCTTCCTTTTTTCTCTTCATGGTTCAGCTTCCACCTCAGGTCGCCTTCCCCCTCCCCTTCCCCTTCTCGTTCCCTACCATGCTTATATACAAATATAGTTAATGGCATGTGCCATACGCTCTTCCTCGAGCGTTTCCCCTTCTCTTCGCCTTCGTTCGAGTCCCGAAACGATCCCCCCTCCTCCTCTCCGTGCGTCTCTCCCCCCCCCTCCTTCTTGCCGTCTTTCCTTCCCAGGGAATAGGTATTGGTGCGCCTGTATGACAGATCAATACGTATGTGTAATAATAGTAATAAGAACGGTGAACGAAAAGCAGTGCATCGGCAAAAGGAAGAAGGATAACGGGAGTGCTATAAGACTGGAGAGGAGGAGGTAAAGTATATGTGCCCTTCGTCCCCCCGGCCCTCTTCTTCGCCTGAGGACTGCTCTCCTTATCTGCCTCTTCTTCTTGGATGAGGGAGTCACTACCCCACAAAAGCACATATACGTACGCGATACGTTATATGGAAAGCTATCGCTCCTTGTTTTGTTTCCTTCTTTCCTGTCGTTGAGTTCTCCCAGAACCTCCTCGTTTTACTGCTAAAGGGAAGGAGCAAATTGTTTCTTACCTCTATATCAAGAGTGATTATTTCGAGCAGTATCGTTCTCCCTCTTTCCTCTTTTCTTGTTTAGCAAATCTCAAGGAAAGAAAAGCGACATGAAATGACGTGGAGGACGCCTTCTCTTATGCTCCCTTCTTTACCGCTCGTTTTGTGTTTCTCTCTACGGAAGTGCAAAGGAAGCGACGTTAAGCACGCGCAGTCACACACACACACACAGTTTATACTGGTTCCCTTCACTCTACTTGCCCCTCTCTCCCCCCTTTTCATTCAATCCAGCACTGTGTTTGGCTGAATCAGTCCTCCCGCTCACTCATTCTTCCCCCCTCCCTTTTCGTTCTTCTGCATTCGCTCTCTCATTGATTCATTGATTCATTGATTCATGGACTCATGCTCTTCTCCTACCTGTCGCACATACACGTTATCTCCCACACAGTGAAGAGAGAACAAAGCGTTCTATGACGGAGCAAGAATCCATCTGTTTTTCCTTCTTGGGTCCATTTCTATCACTGAAGTAACCATAATAAACATATACGAACGCTACAGGGAGCTCTACCCTTACCTCTGCCTTTTACTCCTCTCCTCTTCTCTCGTTTACGCGCCACTCCTAGCAGCTCCCTCTTTCCCTTTCCACCCCCCCCTCCCTTCTCCTCCCTACACGCTTCACTGTATGGCTGGCTCTCTCTATCTTCCTCCCCCTCCCCCTCCCTCCCTAGCCCCCCTCCCCCCTCCCCAGGCGTATATATTCCGCCCAGACTTCATGCTTCCTATATCCTCTCCCCGCGAGAACGCCACATCCCATTGCGTTGCTCGCTTCCCTACTCTTCAGTGTTGTTTTACCTCTGCCTCCTGTTTTATAGCTTTATGCTCCCACTCCTCCTACCATCCTCCCCTTCCCTTTCTCTTTTCCTGCTGGGCTCTACCACTCTCACCCTCGCACCCGCGCGAAGGGTTCTGCCACCATGTTCTCAGATGTGGCATGTAGATACAACGTACTGTCCTCTTCCCCTTTTCCGCCCCCATGAACATACCTCTTTCTCCTTATACATTATTCCCCCTTTTCCTTCTTCTTCCCTCTTCACTTCTCCTTCCCTCTGCGTGGCCCGCTTCGTGGGGAGATATCCTTAGCCGAGGAACCTCACATACTCCCCCCCTCCCTCCCTCCCTCCCGTGACGAACAGGGTGAAGGAAAAGAGGAGAAACAAAGGGAGAAGGAGGGGAAGATTGAGACCATATGCACACACAAACAATAACCGCGACAGCTGCAACAGCAGACTCTCTCTCTCTTCCTCCTTCTCCTTTGCTAGCGGATGGGGGACAAGCCATGTACTGTATACATGTCTATTTAAACATGCGTACATACGAACCAAACCTCTCTTCCTTTTCCTCCCCCCTCTCGCACGGTCGTTCTTTGCTCCTCCAGCTACTTCTCCGTATTCCATACTCCTCCTGTTCCCATTTATCCATTTCTCCCTCCTTCTCTACGTTTCCTACCCTCTATTCCTCCCTCTTCCTCTTCATTACTTATCTCCCGTGACGGAGCTGGCCCTTGCGTGTGTGTGTGTGTGTGTGCCTACTTCTCCCCACCCCGCCGCCCTCCCCCTCCTCTTGGTCTCTTTCAGAAGGAGAGAGAAGGAAAAAGGAGAAGCTCCTCTCCATCCCTGCGGATGGTGCAAGTGGTGGTGGTGGTGGTGGTGGTGGAGAAGGGAGGGAAGGAGGAGGACTGATCGAAAGCAGAGGGAGAGGAGCGAGATAAGCAAGCTCGGAGTTTTACTACTCGGCTATTGAGCCTCCCCTTTCTTCCCCTTCCCTCTGCGATGTTCATCCTCTGCTCCATGCCATAAACTGGCTTCTCTCTCCATACACACATGCACATACAGTCTTGTGCCCTCCCTTCCCCTCCTATGCTCCCCACCTACCTACTTCTTATGTGCTTTACGTCTGATTTCTCTTTTCTTCTTCTTTCTCCCTACACAAACACGCATACGCAGACACACTGACACAAATGTGCACACATCCGAAGAGAAACTTTTACTTCGGGAGTCGAGGCCCAAAGGCTTCCATTCTTCCTCTCAACTTCTATCCCCCCCCCCTCACCTACATTCTCTCTCACTGTTTACGCTTCCTCCCTCCTCCCTCCTGTTCCACCAACCGCACACTGCTGCGTGAAAGCACCAGAGGAAATAGGAAAGCGAACACGCAGAGGACAGCGCAGATACGGAGAAGTGCCTCACCCACAGCCTACTGCACACGACTTTCGCTCCCTCGCACCAGGGGGGGGGGGGGTATTTCACGCTGCTCTCCTTTCTGTCTCCTCTCTCCCTATTCTCCCTTTCCGTTCTCGCATGATACTCATCCGGTTTCTCCTTCCATTCTCTAAGGCACAACGTCATGTCATTCGGTCGCTTTCGACGACTCCTCCAACACGTAAAACGGAGTTTCTCCTCCCCCCTCCCTCCATCCAAAACAACAACGAACGAGCACGGGCGAAAGAAAGCAGAGATTCGTCCCTCCCCCTCTTCCTGCATTTCCTCCTACTGTTGGGGTGTGTGGAAGGCCGGGGGGGGGGGGGGGGGATGGCCGGTGCGATGCCCCTCCAGGAGGTGCGTAGTGCTCTCCGCAGCTGCTTCAGTGGACTATAAATGGGAGGAGATGGGCCGTGTGTTTGCCTGTCCACGCACATACACACACACATCGTCAGGGAAAGGTGACGGGCACATGTAGCAATGAACCCAACTTCTATCTCTCTCCCCTTGCACAGCTACAATACACCGCGTAGGTGCACTGCCCATTTCTCAATCTCTTTCCTTTTCGCCTTTCTTCGCTCTTTTGGTCCTTGGCTCTGTCCTTCTCTTACCACTATTCTCCCTCCCACCGCCAGCACTGTCGCTGGATAGGCTCCCTTCCTCCTTGTTCTTGGTTCCCTAGCGAAACTCTTCCCCCTCCCCTCCCCCCCTTACCTTAAACCATTTCAGGGTGTCTGCCTTCTCTTTGGCAAATCATCGCCCCATTTTGATCCGAAAACGACCCACAGCAAACACGCGTTTGTCCTCGCCTCCATGCTGCTCTGTCGTCGCTGCGTGCCGTCTCGGGTGGCCTCTCTCTGCTGCCGTGGGCCCCTCCTCCTTTCTGCGCGCTGGACCCCCACCCAACCCGCCCAGAGGCAGCGAGGGCGGGGCAGAACCACCCACACGGGAGACCGCCACCACAGCAGCAGCGCGAAACAGAAGGGTAAAGGAGCGACGGCGCGGACAAGGCCATCGTCCGTTGGGGGTGGCACCCGCCGCATCTCCTCCCTTGCGGCGGCGACGAAAGCCCGACGGCCCCCGGTGACGCAGCAGGGCAAGCAGGGCAAGCAGGGCAAGCAGGGCAAGCAGCGCAGCAGCAAAGGCCACCCCGCCACAGCGTGGGAGGGCCTTGGGGAGGGCGTTGACCCGACCGCCGCTGCCGCCGCTCGTCGCAAGGTGGAGGAGGACGACGTGCGTCTGACGATGCGAACGCTCATGTCGCGCCACCTGTCTCAGCGCAACGCGCTGCGGCAACCTGAGGAGCTGAGGCTGGAGGAGGAGCGCGAGCGCATGCGCCGGCAGATGGCCCCTCGATTGAAGCGCATCGAGGAGAAAAACAGGAACTCTGCACGACTGCTGGCGGGTGACGCGGCCGCAGTCGGCGACGGCATTTTGCCCCTCTTTGCTCGGCCTGCACGCAACCCACACGGCACGGCGGCAGCGGCGGGGAAGGGAAAGGGGATGCAGGGAGGACGGCAGACGGCGGCGTGGATGGCACTCAATCCCGTGGGCCTCGCGGGCGGCGAGGACCCGTACGAGGACGACCTGCAGCACGACGAGCGCACCGACGCCCCGCTATCCCTGCTCTCCCTTACGCAGCCGGACCTGTCCGTGTACGACAGCGAGAACGACTTCCGCATCCCCAGCGAGGACGTCGTGAGGGGGACGGCCACCGCCACCGCCACGGGAGGCGGAGAGAGACGGCGGTACGCCGGCTTGCCGCTTGCCATGAATGTGGCGGAGGGTCGTGCCGTCTCTCAGTCTGTCCCACTGGGCGGCGACCCGGTAAACTGGACGCTGGCCAGCGAGGAGCCGGCCGAGGCCGCCGCCAGAGCTGCCTTCCCAGGTGACGGCTGGCGCGCAACGTCTCTGCTGCGCGACGAGCTGCTCGCCGACGAGGAGGACGCCGACTACTCTGTCAGATTGTACGACCAGAGCGACACGGACCTGTAGCGGGGCTCCACGTGTCTCTCCCCTTCTACTCGCGTTGTTTCTTGCTTTCTCTCCCGTCTCTCTTTTCGACTCGTACGCCTCCCCCCCCCCCTCCCCCCCTCCCTTCCTGTTCCCTTCCTGTTCCCTTCCTGTTCCCTTCCTGTTCCCTTCCTGTTCCCTTCCTGTTCCCTCCCTGTTCCCTCCCTATTACTTTGCTCTTGAGCTTCCTCCCTTCATCCTGTATACTCCGACATCCCTTAAGAAGAAGAGGAAGAAAAGGAACGAGAGTGGCGCATCCTTGGCGCACTTTATCGCTGAGTGAGAGAGAGGGGGACGGAGGGATATATATGTATATGTGTGTGTGTGTGCTCCTCTCCGCAATGCCATGGCCTCCCCGTCCTTCATCCCATCCCCGAAAGGGTTATAGCCAGAGGGAAGCGAGAAGAAAAGCGCGAACTGCCTGCTACTCAGCCAATCTCTCCGCTCCATCACATTCACTTTTTGGGTGAGGGATGTTCTACCGGCCCGCGGTGCCGCTGCCTGCGGAGGTGCTGGTGCGGCGCAATGTGGAGTTCACGACGGCGGCGTGGCGTGCCGGGCTGCGGCCTGACCAGCGGGAGGCCGATCAGCTGCGCGAGCTGGCGGTGCGCTTCCCCCTCATGACGCGTGACGTGGTGGAGGTACAACTAGGTGCAACGGCTGCCACCGCTAGCGTTGCATGCGAGCTGGTGGAGCCGTCACCCTACAGGCCCAAGCACGGTTTCTTCGACGTCACTGTGCGGCAGGTCCTTAGCGAGCGCGACGGGGTGGCGCAGCCGAAGGAGCTGAAGCGCATCACACTCTTTCTGGAGCGTCTGCTGAAGGGCGGCGTGGTGGAGACGGAGGGGCTGTGCGTGCTGCCCGGCCGCCGGGTGTGGAGCGTGGCGCTGTCCATCCTCGTCACGAACGACGAGGGCAACTGCCAGGACGTGTGCGAGTGGGCCGCGATGGCGGCGCTGCTGCACTTCCGGCGACCTGAGCTGACCATCCGCGGCGAGACTGTCATTGTGCATTCGCCGCACGAACGCGACCCGGTCCCGCTGTCGCTGCACCACACCCCCATCAGCTGCAGCTTCGCCGTCACCGTCGACCCCGCCGCCCTGGAGGTGGAGCGGCGCACGGCGCAAGTGCGGGCCACGCAGGGAGCCGTCGCCGACACAGAGGCGGGCAGGAGGGCGGCGGCCGTGGCGGCAGCGGTCTACGAGGAGGCCCTGCGCGTCGTGGTGGACCCGTTGGCGGACGAAAGGGCGGCGGCCGCAAGCACCGTGACGGTGGCCGTCAACGCAGAGGGTCAGATCTGCGCACTGGAGAAGGGCGAAGGCTGCGACGTGCGCTGGGCGCAGCTCCAGGCCTGTATTGGCGTCGCGGAACGGTTGGCTCCCCGCGTGCTGGCCACCATCACGGAGGCCATGGCAGCCCACGACGAGAGGCGGAAGGAGGCAATGAAGGGGCAGTTTCTTTGGGCACAGAGCCGCAGTGGTGTTGGCAATGCGCAGAGAGAGAAGGGGAAAGAGGAGAAGGAGACAGGGGAAGGAGCTGAAGGGGACACCGAGGACGGCCCCGAGGCCAAAAGGACCCGCATAGAGGGGGAAAAGGCAGCCCCTTCTTGAGCAACCCCCGTCCTCTCCGCGTCCCGCTGTTGGGCCCTACGAGCAGCCATTAACGCGCACCCCCTGCCAGCAACCAAAGGGATGGCGGTGCAAAACGCAACGAAAATAAAAGGCAATAAGTAGGGTACCACCACACACCACATACAACACCCCAAGCGTCTTGGCCGCGCCAGACGAGAGAGAGGGAGAGAACAGCACCAACAGCAGTAGCATGAACGAGGTTCTCCCCTTTTCTTTTACCCCCCCCCTTCTTCCAATGGAATGAGGGCAGTTAGCGATCCAGCACAAAACGCTCCTGCCCCCCCCCTCTATGCGAATCATACCTGCTCCTTTCCCCCCCTTCCTTCTCTCTCCATTGCTTCCCTCACGCCCCTCGATTTGTGTTCCCCGCGACTAGACCTTTAGGAAAGTAAAGGAAAAGAAAAGAAGAACCATTGGATACTTCAAGCAACTGCTGTCGCGAGGCTCTCTCCCCCCCCCTCCCCCTCATCTGTGCAAGAAAACGTGGGCCTTTCCAGTACCCCCGTTCTCTGCTTCTTTCTTTTTCTCTTTTCCCTTCTGCCAGTCCTCCGTCGCTGCACCGTTGCTGACTTTGTTGTCCTATTCACTATTTCTGTTTCGCCTTTTGGCTCTTGCTTATCGCCCTCCCCCTCCCCCTCTCCCCTCTTTTTCATCTTCTCCCTCTCCCTCCCCTCCCTCTCCCCCCCCCCCCCCACAAACTTTCTCCTCATTTCGTGACACTTGTTCGTTCCTGACAGTGAGCCAGACATGTTGGGGACGAGGAAGGTGTACTCTGGTTCTGCCATCAATGCCTCGTGCATCCTGTCGCTGGAGAACGTGTCGCCTGGTGCGCGGGGCCGCACCGAGGTGCTGCTGGCCGCCATTGGCGACACCATCGAGGTGTTCGACATCGCACCCTGCCGGAGGGAGAGGCACGGCAGCAGATCACCCCACGCCCCCGTTTTCTCCTTCACACCACGTGGGCACGCGTTCCTCGTGGGTGCCCCTGTGCTGGCCATCGTTCCCCTCCCTTACCAGTTGATCCTCGTGTGGACACGCACGCTGGAGGTGGTGCTGGTGCGCTACCAGGCCAACCTACCACCGCCGTCGGAGCACATGTCTGACGTGCACAGGGCCGGCGGCGCGGGCCTGTGGATGCCGTCGTGGGTGCACTGGTGCCTCTGCGACCGCATCGGCTTTGCGCCGGTCCCCCCCGGCGCCAAGCGCGGCACCACGCCCCTGCAGCCGTTGGAGCGGCCTTCCTTCACTGTCAGCGGCGGCCCGGGCGAGCCCATCATCATTGCCGCGTTCGTGTTCCCGTCGCTGGTGCTGGACCTGAAGCTCGCCTGGGCTGGCGGCGTACAACCTCCACGAGAGTGCTGTGATTGCTGCTGGACCCAACGGCGGCGGGCTACCATCGGGCCGCTGAACCAGCCAGACCCGCAGAGCAGCAGCAGCGAGATGTACCTCCTGCCCCATCCGGAGCCCAACTCGCGAGACGAGCGCGGACTGCGCAGCGTGACGGCGGACATTGCCCCGAGCTCTGACAATCTGCTGGCCGAGCCCTTCTATGACCTTATTGACGAGGACCTGCTCCCCGTGCTGTGCGTGCGCGAGCTGATGGAGCGCAAAAGTAAGCTGGCGCAGGCCTGCGAGGAGGACGAGGAGCGCACCATGCAACAGAAGGGCAGCGCGGAGGCGGAGGCAGTGTGGGAGCTGCCACTGATGTCGACGCGGCTCCTGTCTGGTGGCCGGCCGTGGCCGCTGCCTCGCCGGGGTGGTAGCGGGAACGGCAGCGGCGCCAGCGCTGCTGATTTTTACCGTGTCAACTCCGTCAACTGCTGCCGCGTGCGACGCTTTGCTATCGACAACGTGTCCGGGTTCGCCCTCAACGCCTTCCGGTCCCACGTGCGGCCCTACCGCATGCAGTGCTACCGCAACATTGGTGGGACGTACAGCGTCGTCGTCCACATCACGGAGGCCGGAGCGAATGGCGAGGCGGTGGAGAAAATCATACATTTGCGGGAGTGGGAGAGCGTTATGGCGGAGCCATTTTCCTTCGAGGGCATCGGCCAGGCGGAGCAAGAGTACAGACCAGGACGCGAGCCGACGCTGGGGGACAGCTCCGTCGTGGAAGCCCTCTCCGTGCTGTGCCCCCCGGCCAGGAGGGGCGGGCCGCCCAGCATCGAGTTCTGGCTGCTGCTCGCCAGCGGTGCGTTGGTGACGATGGCCTACCTGCCCGAGGGCACAGACCGTAGCACGCTTCCGTGGGCCTCCGCCGACGCCCCTTCCACGCCGCTGGAAACCCGTCCCGCCACCATTATCGGCCTGCCACTCAGCTTCCGGATCAGCCGCTTCCTCCCTGTGGGGGCGAAAACGCTTCTGGACTATCAGATAAACACCACCGACCGCTACGCCATTGTCACGGACGACATTAGCGACGTGTACCTTGTGGACCTGCACCACCGGCGAGTCGTTGGCGGCTTGGTGGGGGACGGCGCCATGGCCAGCGTCTGCGCTGGTCCCGTGGGCACCAGGGATCTCTTCGTTGCGCACACCAAGGGCGTCGTGCGGCGGCTGGCGCCGACCGTGTTGCTCAAGCCGTACTGGTACGGCAACATCGTGCGCACGCCGAGCGACGGCGCTAGGAGCGCGGCGGTGGGCTCGCCCCGCCTCCTCGTGCCTTTCCTTCGCGGGAGCCGCCGCGACGTCCCATTCCCGCAGGGGATACTCGTCACGGACGGCAGCGGGTACGACACCATTGTGCACGTGGACACGGCATCGCTCACCCTCGCCGGTGCGCCGCTCTGCACCGCCGAAGCCGAGAGGGAGGAGGGCAGGCCGCGGTTGGTGTGCTGCACGGCGCTGGCCGTCTACGTTCTTTCCTGCTCCCCATGCGGGCAGCAAGTGATCCGCGTGGGGGAGGCAGTCGCCCTGCCGTGCAGCGCCACCCACGCCGCCGCCACAGTATGCCCGGAGGAGGGGGTCGTCTTTGTCGTCGCCGTGCTGTCGGATGGCCGCCTCTGCCTCGTCGAGCACTCCAGTGCCGCCGCGTGGGGGCCTGCTCTGCAGGTGACTTTCGTGTCGGAGTGGCCTGTCGTGGGCGGCGCGCTCTCCGGCCCTGCGGCGGCCTGCGGCCTCGCTCGACTGCCTTCGCGTGTCGCGGGTGGCGAGGGGACGCGAGGCTGTCTGGTTGTCCCTGTTGGTTGCTGGGGCGATGGCATCCGCATGTGCTACCTCCAACCTGTCCCCTCACCAGCGGCAGCGGCTCAGCGCCAATGGTCGCTGCGGGTTGCAAAGGTGCACCTTTCCAACCCCGAGGGCACGTACCCGAACACGCGCGGCCACCTCTACGGCTGTCCTGTCGAGCCCCCGCCGACGCCGCGTCAGATCGTCCCCGCTCCCGCCGTGGGGTCCTGTGCCGTGTTCGCCATCCGCAGCAGCAGCGGCAGCGTCACCGTCCTCTCCGTCGCCGCCCCGCTGAGGGAGGATGCTGGCGTGGAGGCCGAGGCGGCTCTGCCGCTGGCGGAGTGGACCTCGCTGTTGTACACCGCACGCCTCACCCCCATTGGCGCCAGCGACGAGCGGGTAAACCCCACCGCGACCGCGATTGGGGCCGTGTCTGTGATAAACACGAGCACTGATACATCGCAGCGGGAGCCGGCGCCGACGCTCGGTGGCGGCCGTAGCTGCGTCCTTCTCCTGCAGGGCAAGGTGGTTTCTCTGCTGTTCTTCTCCGTGCTCCGACTGGATCAGGCGGACACCGCCGGCGTGGGTGACGAGCGGGAGAGTGGTATGGGGTGCAAGATCCTGGTGGCGACGGAGGAGCAGCTGCAGATGAGTGTCGAGGCCCACATTAACTGCGACGAATGGGAGATGGGGTGTGGGGTGGTGGATGTGTGCGCGACCGGCAGCCTTGCACACGCCTCCGTCAAGCTTCTACTGGTGGGGAGGGAGTACAGGTCCACGATGTTTGTCTTTGTCGCAGTGGAGCCCTCCTCGTCCATGTTCTTCCAGAAGAAAGCCGAGTTCAACCCGGAGCTCCAGAGCGTGGCGGAGAGCCAGGCAAGCAACGCGCGCCGGTGTGGCTACCACGTGCTGGACATGGAGATGGTGGTCCGCACACCGCCCCACTACCAGGCCACCGCGGTTCGGCACATTCTGCAGGATGCCCTGACGGAGGTGCCGGGGGCGTACCTCTCCCACGCGGCGTACTGCCCCATCTCGAACACACTGGTGACGGTTGTGAATCGAGTAGCGATGCCGTATGCCTGCCCCTCCGAACTGGTGGCCGTCGACGGGGATTCGCTGCATGTCGTGGGCCGCATGGTGGTGCCGGACAGAGAGGTGCTCTGCATGCAGACCATCCCCTCCTCTCCGTCCACGCGCTTCACCGACGACGTCGCGCCACAGGACCTTGTCCTCATCGGTACCCGTGGTGTGGCGCACGTGGCAGAGGCGGCGCTGTTGCTGGTGCTGCCCCAGCCTCTGCGCGTGGTGCTGACAGTGCCGCTGAGCTCCGCGCCGTACGATGGCGTCACCGATGTGGCCGTCCACGTCAGCCGCGGAAGGGCTTGGCGCCCGACAGCCAGAGAGGAGGAAGTGGCGCAGGGCGAGGAGGCGAGCGGGAGGAGAGAGGAGGACGAGGACGAGGGGGACGAGGTAGAGATTATGGTGGCAGCCTGCTGCGGCAAGGTGGTCCACCTACTCCGGCTCACGGGCCTCACCCTCATCCCCATCGCCACCCACTCTAGCAACGTCTATTGCTTCACGGTGTCACTGACCCTTCCTTACGTGGCCGTGGGCTGCGGCACCGGTGGCAGCTTGTGGCTGCGACTGCAGGGCGATCACAAGAGCACCAGCCGCGCCGCCCAGGACGGCTCGTCAGAGGATACTTCGGCTACTGCTGCTGCTGCAGCTGTGGCGGCGGCACCGGGCGAAGTATCGGCGCCGCCGCCGCCGTTGCACGGGTACCCGCAGCAGCCCATGCGACTCTGCCCTGTCGTCTTCGTTCCGTCGATGAACGTGCCGACGACGGCGCAGACGAGCTACCGCGGGTCGCAGGTCGTCCAGACGGACAGCGACGGCGGTGTGTGCTGGATGGGGGTGGACCTGGGCAGCAGTCGGCCGCCCGCACCGTCCGCCAGCGACGCCACGTGGCTGGCGGGGACCAACGAGGCAGCCTGCCACGTGCATCAGTACGCTTGCGTGCGGCTGCCGTCGGCGCCAACGACGGTCACGACGGTCACAGCTATCGGGGCGAGCAGCGATGGCCATGCCGCGTTGTGGCGCCGCCGCCGCCGGTGCCATCGCCACGGTGACCAGAGTCGCACGCTGCGCAACACGAGCAACGTGCGCAGCGGCTGCGGGCCGCTGGTAGTGCTGCTGCCCTGCCAAGACGGCAGCCTCTACACGATACAGGAGACACCCTTGTCCTTCACCGTGGATCTGACGCGACTCGAGCAGGCGTACACGGACCGCCTCGCTGCCTTCCTCGCCCCGGCCAGGCCCATTGGCCGGTACGACAATGGCCGCCCAAAGAATCTGTACCCTGTCCTCGACGGTCGTGTGGGCGACACCACAGTCGTGCCGGTCCCGCTCGTATACTACGGCGTCCCGTACAGCACCAGCGTGGCGTTGCGCAACTGCCACCGCACGCTCGCGAAGCAGGGGGTGATGTCCGTAGACACATTGGAGCAGATCTTCCGCTTGAAGGAGGGCCTCTGCGGTGTCCAGGCACCGCGCACGGTGCAGGACCGTCCGTACTGCATCACAGCGGAGATGGAGCGGCTGCTGTGGGAGCTGCATGGCACCGACGTCACGCTGGAGGACTGCCAGGAGACCTGCGCGGCGTGGTAGAGTCCCAGATAATGGAAGAGAGGGGGGGGGGGGGAGGAGGGGAGCGTATGGGTTGGCCTCGCTCCTCCTCGTCCCTGCTGCTCTCCCGCGTCGTCGTGTATGCTCTTTCATTCTTTCCCTCCCTCTCTCTCACTTCCTCTCTATTTTCATTTCTTTCACATGCGCGTCGTCCTGCTCGTCGCACACACTGATCCCACCGTTTCCCTTCCGGAGTGTGCCGAAACACTGAGCACCGCATCGCGACAAAACGAAGTGACTGGGTGGCGATGGCCGATGCCGATGCCGTAGCGCGGGAGGCGTATACCTGGCCCCCTTCCTCCGATACTGTCTCTCGTCGTTTGGGACTATCTTGTCTTGTGCTGGGACGATGAATCCGTATGCGTGCGGCGGCACTCCTTTTACTCTCCCTCTCCCCTTCTCCCCTCCCTCCTTATGTGGCAACACCACCAACGCTAGCCCCCGCAAAGGTTCTGCCGTTGGTATCACCACACACCTATTAGTAGTGCATCCCCACTGCCCATCCCCAAAGAGAAAGCAAAGCAACAGCAACAACCTCTTCCCATAGGCGTTCGCTTGAACTGCTTGTCTTTCCTGTCCTCACCTAGCTGGAACGGAATCAGCGGAGTCAGCTCCCACTCGCACGCCTCCCTCCCCCCTCCGCTTACCGCGGAAAGTAGAAAAGGGTGTGATATCCCGTCCGTGCTCATCTCCTTCCATCCTGTAGCCCATACAGTTACTTTTTCTGACCTTGTTACTGTTCCTGCCACTATTGTTTCGCGTCTTCGTATTTCGCAGTTCGCTCTCGGTGCCCCTCCCCTCCCCCCCATCTCTCTTATCCATTGATTTACTCCTTTGCCTCTCTCCCCCCTCCCCCCGAGAAGGCCCAAAGGGGGACTCCTTTCCTTCCTTCCTTGTCCTCTCCATCTTCCTCCGCGATCTCATCTCGGTCCCGCCTCTCCCCCCCCTCCCCCTTCACCTCCCGGCAGCTCATCCCGATTCATTTTGCCCCTCTTCTTGCCTTTTCACAGTTCTCTTTCCCCTCCTCTCCCCTCAGCACACAAGGGGAAGAGCTGGTAAGGTGAAGAGCAACTGGCATCATCGATACTCAGAACAACATACAAGGAGGCAGCGAACTACGAGACCTCGCGAGCTCACAAAGCAAGTAACACAATCAATAGAGGGGTGAGAGTACGCATTGCTCTATTCCTTCCCCCCCCTTCCTTGGCTGCCCTTTCCCTGAGATCACGGGACGCCTCTCTTGCTGGCTTCGCTCGCAAAGGCGTTTGTGCTTTCATTCATTCATTCATATCTTTCTTTCCTTCCATCACTGTTCGTGTCCTCCCCCCTCCTCTCTCCGTCCCTCGCTCTCTCTCCCTCAACTCCCACTTCTCTTCTTTTTTTCTTGTGTTGTGGGCCACCGACAGGTCTAGAGAGCCACCACAGGCGGAAAGGTGCAGAGAGACAGGCAGTTCTTGTCTTCCCCTCCCCCCACTACTACTACTTTCCGTTTCCTTCGTGCTGACACCACCACCTGCCTGCCTGCCTACCTGCTTCCCGCTGTCCATTCCGGACACTCTTCCCCTCTCTCTCCGTGGGCTCTCCTCTTTCCCTCCCCTCCTCCTCTTCTCTTTCTACCGAAGTGGAGTCGTACAGAGGGCCAACCTTCCCTTCCCCCCTTTGTGCTTCTTTTCTCTTGACGTGCTCGCTACGACTGCGTGTGCACCACGTTTAGTGTTTCCGTCCTTGCTCCTCCTCCTCTTCCCCCCCCCCCTGCCGTTGTTTTTCTCTGCCCCCCTCCCCCCTTCCCCGCTTCTCTACCGTTCTATATCTCTATCTCTCTCCTCTCACACCTCCTTCGCTGCTCTCTAATTCTGCATACGCACGCGCGGACACAGACACGCAGCAGGCACACCCTCTCCTCCTTCTTCTGCCCCCCGCCGGAGAAATACGGGGGTGAGGCCAAGCATTCCACAACCGCGAGCAGCCTTATAAAATCAACTCTCCGCCTGGTGGCCGCATCCTCTCCCTCGGGGCTCAGCGCGCTGTCCTCTCCTTTCCCCCCTCCCCTCCCCTCTTTCGTTGTAGAGGGTATTTGTCGTTGGCTACGATTTCGTTGTTAATACTCCTTTCCCTAAGCTCATTTCCTTCACTTTTAAACGTATTTCTGGCACGTCTCCTTCTCTTCCCCCCTCTCTCCTCTCCTCTCCTCTCTCTGTGGTGAATCATGCAAGGCAACGGTAGCAACCACGAGAGGAGCATCCTCGCTCAGCTCAGCGGGCTCAAGCTTAGCGATGGCTCCACCGCGGCCGACCGCGTCAAGTTTCACAGCACCCCGCCTTCGGTTTCCTCGCCCAGTGGCGGCAACGTCTTCGCAGCCGCACCCGTCAGCGGCAATAAGATCACGGATATCAGCAGACTGCTCTCCAGCGGCACGGTGCATGTCGGTGCGCCACCACAGTCGTCGTCCCCCATCGCCGCCACGACAGTGTCGACCAGCGGCGAGGGCAAGGGTGACGGCAAGGTCAAGGCGCTTGCGCTACCCAAGCCGCGCTCTGAAGCCCAAGGAGTTCATAGCAACGAGAGCGACAGCGTCCCTGTCCATAGCACTAGCAACCATGGCAACGGTGGCGGTAAACAGAGAGGCAACGACAAAGCTTCCGGTAAAGGCCCCAACAGGGAGGTCAAGCAACAGCAGCAACAACAGCAGCAACCCGTCAAGATGGTGACAGCCCCGGCGGAGAAGAACAACGAAGTCTTGGCAGCAGTAGCAGCGGCGGCATCACCAGTGACTGGCACGGCCATTGTCCTTGGCGACGCTGGCGGCTCTGGTGGCGGCCTCAACCCCAAAGTCGTCGAGTTCTTCCACAAGCACTCCCATCTCAGCACCAACGCCACCGCAGCCGCAGTGGCCGCGGCCCCCGCTGTCGCGGCCAACAAGCCAAAAATAGCCATTGCCAGAGCCGCCGTTGGCGGCGATGCTGCTGCCGCGTCGGTGCCGCCGCCCTCGGGCACAGACGCTGTCGAAGGCCGTCGCGGCGCCAGCAGTGGCCCATCCCCCGAAGAGCGCAAGGCCGCGCTGACGGCCATTCAGTTTCTGCGCGATGCCTTTGGGGTTGTCGACAACTGCGAAGCGACGCGTCCCATCATCCGCTCACTGCCAAAGGTGCCGGCCGGCGGCCGCTACATCATCGTTGGCGACGTCCACGGCTGTGTTGACCAGCTCGAGGCGCTCATCCAGAAGGTGCGCTACGAGAAGGGCAAGGACTGCCTTGTCATGATCGGCGACTACGTGAACAAAGGGCCGGACTCGGTCGGTGCGGTGGAGGCCTGCATGAGGCACCAGGCCCTCGGCGTGCTTGGCAACCACGACTACACCCTCCTCCGCTGCATCAACCGCCACCGGAGAAAGCCCTTCCAGCCCGACGACCTGCGCGACCCGGTGAAGCAACTCGCCAAGGTCTTTCCCCTCGAGTGCGAGTACTACCTGCGCGGCCTGCCGCACATCCTGAAGCTGCCCGAGTACAACGTGCTGCTCGTGCATGCGGGGCTCAACACCCAGCACGCGCTGCTGGAGGACCAGAACGTGTACGAGCTGATGCACCTCCGCCGGCTCGAGAAGATTGTGACCAACGACGCGGTGCACCACAAGAAGGAAGTCACCAAGTACCAGGCCGTTGTCAAGGGTTCCGCGGGCGTGCCGTGGGGGGAACTCTGGGAGGGCCCGGAGCAAGTGATCTTTGGCCACGACGCCTACAGCGGGTTCCAGGTGCACGCCAAGGCCACCGGCATCGACACCGGCTGCGTCTACGGCGACCCCCTCACCTGCGTGGTCTTTGGCCCCGAGAGCCCGCAGGGGGAGTACTTTCACGTCCCCGGGCTGCCCAAGAGCGCCAACGAACTCAGAGGCCTGCCCCCACCGGACGCCGCCATCTACGAGCAACAGCAGCTGGAGCTGGAGCGACAGATCATCCGCCCCACGCCGTCGCTGGCGGCCGCGTCGGGCAACTCCAGCAACAGCGGCTCGCCCATCACGCAGCGTCCTGTCTTCCTGTCCACCCCCGTCAGCCAGGCTGCACCGCTGTCTGGTCGCGTGCTGACAACCACCGTTACAAGCACCAATGCCCGGCTGACACCAGCCTCCAGTGCCGCTGTCGCTGCAGCCTTCCCGTCCCGCTTAGTGACGCCCACGTCGGCGATGGGGGCGGCCGTTGCGCAGGAGGTGGCCGACGTGAGTGCCCGCGAGGTGCAGAAGTCCACACTGCTTGCCCTCTCCGCTGCCCACCAGCTCGCCGCGATCGCCACACTGTTGGCCATGCCTGTCTACGAGAACTCGCTCGAGATCATGCAACAGAATGACGCCGACGATGCCGTGGCCATTGGGTCCTTCTGGACACCCTTCATCCGGAACATCCTGACCGCGGCGCAGCAGCGGCTTGCGGCCTCTGCGCACGCCTCGATGTCGGCCCCGCTGCCGGAGCGGGAGGCCGCAGTGGAGGAGGAGGAGACACTGCTCTACGCTCTTGGCGTGTGCGACGACCTGGAGAAGGTGCAGGCCGAGGTGCAGTCGCAGCTCAAGGCTCTGCAGGACCCCGCTATCGTTGGCAGACTGTCCAAGGCCGCCAAGAAGTATGTGGACCTCCTCGTTCACTAAGCGCCAAAAGGAAGAGCCACCTCTCTCCCGCTCTCCCTCATCTCCTTCCAACATGTGTTTGGCGCCGCCCGAAATGGCATCATCCTCCCCACCCCTTCTTCCTTTTTGGAGCTTCGCTCCGCGAATACTTGCGTTGCCGCTTTCTTGTGTGCCTTAGCCTCGCGTGGCTCGAGGACACTCTGCGACGCATAGCGGGGGGTAGGCCCATTAACATTAGCATTGACCCAACACCGCCGACAGGAAGCACCCCAAAGACCGACACAGGCCTCACTGAGGCGGACAGGGAGGGCGAGGGGGGACAAGAGAGAAGGAGCAGAGAGAGATCTACACGTTTCACCCCTGTCGATACTCCTCGGCTCACTCTACTTCCGCTCCTCGCCTCCCGTCTTTCATCGCTCTCACGGCCTCCCCCCCCCCCCCCAACATCCTATCTCTCCCCCTCTCCCCCTCCCTTTCGCTTTCCTCTCCTTTCTCCTTTGCGAGCCCCGCTCCGTGAAACAGCGATGGGGGCGAGTCGTGATAACGGGAGAATGAAGCGGCCACGCGTACCCGCAAGAAAGGAACATATCTACGGACAACATGCAGATAGGATGTAAATTGGAAAGCACCACTTCCCCCCCATCTCGCACCCCTTGTTTCTTCGCTCCGCTTCTTAAACTGCCTTTTATGTGTCTCCCCTTCACCCCTCCCCCCATCCCAACACACCTCACCAACCCATCCCCCCCCCCCCCCCCCCCCCTACCAGGGGCCACCGGGGGGGCACCCGGGGGGGGGGGGGGGGGGG